>BMAW01042039.1:1530674-1577799 GCA_019974015.1 Nephila pilipes | reverse complement strand
CACTTCATATGATAGCTAGATGCAAGAGGGATCAATTGTTTACAGCAACTTTGAGCATTAATTCCACTATCTAGGCTGTGTAAACCATGGGGGAGACTGGGCTGTAAATATAACCAAAATAGAGTTCAGGCAAATACATTGGGATAAAAAAAACAAGATATCTTATCATCAAGAATCAAATAAAATTAAAATTGGTGGAATTTGGGGCCATTTATTATTTATCTTTATCTACCAACTCCTCTTTTCATATTCGAAATCAGTTGCTAATTTGTGCAAAAAATCCGCAGTTGAAATATATTTATATATAATTTAACTTACGGGAGGGGGGGATTAAGTATTTTTTTAACCAGTGTTAATTTGCATCATGAATTTAAAAAAAAAAAAAGAATGTTATTGAAAGATAATTAAATTTGTTTGATGATTAATCATTATTTAGATTTTTTATAAATTTTCGTGTGTGCATATTTTTAAAAAATAAATTAAAAACCCCTATTGAGTGATAGAGATACTAGAATAATTGTTTGAAAAAGATATGGAAAACACGCGCAATGGGATCGTTGTCAATGAATCTTAAAATGATGATAATTTATACGATTAAAATATGTATACTCTATACATCGTGTTCATCCTCAAATTTTTAAAGGGTTTAAAACTTTTATTATTAGAAAGGGGAGGGGGAATTGTGAGAAAAGCAATATTTTAGTTCTAAGGCATAGACAACTCTATTAATCTTCCAGTTTCAAAACTAATTTTACCACTAATTTTACCACTAATTTTTTTTTCATGTTTCGAAAAATTCCGCTCATTAAAAAAATAATAAAGCATGTGACATTCGTACAAAATTAAATATATATTTTTTTCAATTTAAACTAAAAGTTATTGAACTCTGTTACAAAAAGGAAAACAATAGAATTCTTCCTTTAGAGTTTTGAAAATTTTTGTATTTATCGCTCATTTAATGTAAACCAATTGCAAAATATTGACTCTGGATTTTGTTTTTACGTTTATAGTTTTGAATTTTAGAAAGAGAGATAGAAAATAGCATAAGCATCATAAAAACTCATAACCATTTTTAAGCAGAATAGCATGAATATTTGTTATATTCATCTATATATTTAGCTTCTCAACCCAGTCTTTTGTACAAACACTGGGAATTGTTATTTTGTTCTTCCATCTTTGTTATATAACTTAAGTTTAATCTCTATGTAAATTTCAGAACAAATAATAACAAACAAGCTTTTATTTTATGTTAATTAAGATATTTTACGGCATTAAACTTTCAGTCCGCAGCAAAATCACAAAACAAATAAAAAAAAAAAACTAAATATGTATGCTTGAAGGAATCTCAAAAAAAATTTTGAAATGTGTTTTGTAGAACTCTCAACATCCTCTTCATCAGAGTTCTTACGAACAGGTTGCGATTAAATTCATTTTGAAATTCTTCCCCAAAAGATAAATAAATAACGATGTTCTCTTCTCAGAAAGAATACGTAATTACTTTCAAAAAGAAACACTGATAATTAGCGGGAATAAAAGTTACAGAACATCCGGATTGGAATAGCAAGACATTCATGTTTTTACTCATGAATTTATATCGACAGAATGACCGATTTTAACACGGAATGATATTAAGGTTTCGTAAATTTAAAAAGATTTTGAAAGAGAAGCATATACAAATAAGAAAGCATGGCACAGTCACTTTTTTTTTTTTTTTTTTGCGCAGAAGCATTTAAATCTGGATCCATAGCATGTCTGCAGCGCTGAAGTTTATTTCTTGAGGAAGCTTGAAACGACGGGAACTCTTCTTCCATTTGGACCAATAGAGAAGTTTACCAATTTTGGCGAATTATGAATTGAAGCTCCGCTTTTTGGCTACCTTTTATAATGTAATAAGTAGTAATAGAAACCCTACACACCAAGCAATCCCGGCAATAAGCTTCCTTTTTGGTAAAATTTGTATCTTTTTCGCCCTTAAAAATACCTCCCAAATTTCTCACAAAAATGATTAATGTAGTATTTCGTTCTTGTTTACTTAGCTCACATACAAACACAATTATTTTTAATTGAATTCCTTTTCTTCAGAAAGCATTGATTTTCATAAATGTGCTTCATTTTTTATTTCTCCCTCCCTTTCATTTTTATAGGATTTAAGTAATCTAGGGAAAATTTAATTTTGATATTGATATCAAATGCGTCTCACATTTAAAATTCAAAGAAGTGGGATGTATTTTCGAATTTTTACGATACTAACTTACAATTTTTTTTTAAATCTCAAATACAATTTTACACTTGAATTTAAGAAGTATTCCAGATTTAGTTGGAGAATGAAATTTTTGGATTTTTGTGGTATGTCTCTCTACGGGGCCAGATCTTTCCCTTTTCTTATGGCTATCTGTCTTCACCTAATTCTAAAGATTCCGTACATTTTCTCGGGATAAAAAATGCTCCAAAATTAATATTACTATCTGACTTCACTATCCTATTGAGAGAATAATATTTTATTACGCTACATATTTGGATTTGAATCATCCAATCTTTCTTCCCCAAAACTGAAATGCGGGATAGATATATTTAATTTTACCCATTAAATGAAAAATGTAATACTCATAAAATATTTCACACTTTCAAGGACACAGTACCGTAATGTAATAACATAGGCTTACATTAATAATTTTTTCTGCTGTATTCCAAATTAGGGTCCTTTCCTATGACATTAAGGAGAAAAGAATCTTAAAAGCATTATTTTCCATTTATAATTTAAGGTGCAAGAATTGATCTTGCTACAACTGACAATTGCTCTTCCAACTTCTGTTCAGTTAATTATTTGTCTGCTTACTTCAAATAGAAGTTTACTTTTATTATATTTCTTAATATTTGAGAGTTTTTTTAAAAAAAAAATTATTTCTTAGTCGGTCTTTGAGTAATTGATTTTTGACGCTTATGGAGCAACGAAGGATATTATCCCTTTGTATCAATATATGGTTTGAAGAACTCTGAATTGATTGTTTATTTTATTAACGATGCACTTGGAAGCAAAAGGAAGGCTATTGGCAATGGACCTCGTAGTTTTGAACTTCCATCAAGTGACCTGAGCTGGCACCCCACTCTCCAGACTTCCACACCACCTAAATATGAAAACTTTAAGCCTCATTGATTTAACGTGCTTTAGTTTCGCTAAACGAAGAGTTTTTAGAGTAACATGAAGACTCAAATTGGCGACTCAATGGAAACAATGCCGTCCGCAAGTTGTGTCCGTGACTACTAAGCTATTGCGAGCATAGATCTGTAGAATCAAAGATCAATCAAAAATAAGCAAACCTCATACACTAAAGGGAAGTTACCATTAAAATAAGCGATTAATATTAAGTATTACAACGGTTCTTCCGGTCATATTAAAATAAACAATTAAGAACAAAATTTATTTTTCTATTTTGAATATTGCCAATTAGTGATGCATAAACTTAATACAGTCTTAATATAAAATAAATATTTATAGATGATCTTGCGATTATGTTTTCTCGAAATCTATTGAGCTACATTATTATGTGGGGAATAATGAAGTATTTTGCATCATTTAATCTGGTTGGGTCTTAAGGTAATTATGCTATGGATGTTTGGAGATAAAAAATACCAATTCAGGTTTGTCGCCTGTAATCCATCATATGCACATTCCGAACGAGTATATTTTGCAGTAATTCAACGATACACTAAATTCTAAAAGTATAGTTTTAGATTTCATTAATAACACACCTCTTTGATCAAAGAATAAATGCTTTTTAATTGCTGTTTAAATTTAGTGGAACTGCGTAATCAACAACAAAAAATACAAGTCGATAAAATGAATAAGATTTCAATGGTCGTACATTTTTTTTCCCCAGTTAAGTACCGAATTATTGTATTATCATAAAGTATTGTATTATTACATGTCATGTAATAATACAATACTTTAAGATGATAATAATGCGTAACTGTATAAATCTTCTGATATCTGCTTTTATAACGTAATAAAAAAAATTAAAGAGATATTCCTATTAATTTAAAATTTGGGGCATAAAGGGTTAAATTCAAAAATTAATTTAATTAAATATTCTTATTTTGATAAAAATCATAGCACGAAAGAAAAATTAATAAAATACAATGATATTTAAAGCATTAGTTGTGACAAGCTTTTCTAGACGATTAATTACCTTTAATTTCCACTGCATACCGAAAGTCACATGTTTACACTTATTACTGTTATCAGCATTTGAAGAATACTTGGTGCGTTTCGAAAACATTTTGCTGTACATTACACAATACATACACAGTTGCAGTATTGCGCTAATGTGATACGTATAACCCGCTAAGGAAAAACTGTACAAAAATAAAATTAAGAGTTATATAATTAACACTGGAGGAAAATACGAGCAACGCTGTACAGTGGCCTGGGGGTAAAAATTTACAAATGTCCGAATCCATGTGTAAAAATTCGAAAAGCGAACTGCTCGAACAGTGCCGGATTATAGAATGTACCGAACCATCGAGTGCCACATAAAATACACCTTATTACATCATGCAATTTCGACTACTTAATTGTTCAAGATTCCGAACGAACACAACTCTAAAACAAAAATCTTCTTCAGTAGTATAAGTAAGGTTAATGACATTAACTGTCATCAATAAATTTATTTCTGTCAATTTTGTTACGAATGGTATGTAAAATTTTACAGCAAACAATCAATTGCATAGATTTCTTGAATTAAGTATAAAACAATTTTTTTAAATATTTTTCAATCTACCATCTAATATTCTTTAACTCAAAAGAATTAAACCTACAAATAGTCACTTGAAAGAAATGCGTTAGAGTAACGAGACTTTGATATTATTTTCTCGGTCAACTGGATCATCCGTACATATAAAACATATTCAAATTTTCCATAAATACTTAGTAGTTATTATTTAATTGTTTTTCATTACTTTTACTGCATGGCAATACAGCTGACAAGATTTTTAAAAAGTCGTTTGAAAGAAAGGTTAAAAGTTTGACCGACGATTATGATGACAGTTTTTGATCAGTTGGATGTATCCATGCAACATATTTTGTGTTAAAATTCAAAACTAGTTAATAATTATTATGTAATTGTTTTTAGTTATTTCTACTACTTTCCCATGGTAACATATCTAGTACGGTTAAAAAGTAATAATTAGTTCTAAATGCTAATTTGAGCAGCGGGAAAATTTTGGTGACGTTTTTAGGGACTGATGTTTATTACATTAGAAATCTTTAACTTAAAAACCTCATATTCATTCCATATGAATTTACTTAAATTTCTGTCGAGTAAGTTCCAAGTTACCAAATAATCAATCACAATAATTAAATAGTCAAATCTTTGACTTATTTTATTCTTAAATTAAAAACATTCAAAAACCAGTGTGTGTATTACGAAAGCGGAGCAGAACCCTTCACGCATCAGTACCTAAATAATAATATTACAAAATTCTACTTAATTTATAGATAGTTAACAGGATTCGAATCGGTAATAAAACTAGTAAGATGGATACGATTAAGTACTTTTTTAATAAGACCTTTTTTTTCGGATATTCATTTGGAGTCTTCATTCCACATAGAAGCAATGACTGATGACTTTTTCTTTTCCTATTAATAATTTTGCACTTAAAATTTTCATATTATTCTTTTCTCCTCGTTTTTGCTTACAGAGCACGAATATTTCTCCTCGAAAGCGCAAAAATTTATCCATCAATCCACAGCTTGTTTACAACCTCTCTTTTGAAAGAATGGTACATTTGAAAACATCAAACGATAATTTTAAGCAATAACACGTTGCCAGCATTTTTACGTCAATATGCTTGCAATTTTTTTTTTCAACTCCTTAATCGAAATCGTTCTAAAAATGTATAAAAACCCTATGCATATAAATTGGTTTTTTTTTTTTTTTTTTGTAAAATATTTATAATTTATTACTTTTCAGAATTAACCAGGCTATACTGCTGATTGAGAATTGCATCACTGAAAAAAAAAAACTGTAGTAAGAAAAAGCAAAATTCTAAACGCCGAAAGTAATGGTTATGTCTGTACAATTTATTACAATATGAATAATTCAATCAGATAAATAGATTTTATCATGCACAAAATTCATCGTATTTAAATTTGATTAAAAAATATTTTGTAAACTTATTTTGAAAAATTATTTTGTCCTATTGTTTGCGAAGGAAGTACTTATAGAAGCCTTCTTTATTTCTCTTAAAAAATATTTCAGGTAAAGGTTTCCTTAATTCGCAACAAAAAATTTAGCTTCATAGCAACAGTAGTCAACAACTAATACAATTTTCCAACTCAGGGACAGAAAAAAAATGACTGGATATAAGTTATGGTAGGAGAGGGAGGTTATGTATGTACAAAAAAAATATGAAACTTTTTTCGACAATAAAGTTACCTCAATAAGCTGACCCAAAATAAGAATTTAAATTGATTATTTAAATTTAAATGATCAATTAGATCTTTTTATATGATTAATCTGCGGAACCTCTATGAAAAGAGAAAGAGCCAGTATGTCCATACACTCGCATGTTCTTGATTATCATTTTTACAATGCGAGAAATAATAATTATTGTTCTGTAAGCCTTTTAAAGTTATATCTGGTTTTATGTCAAATCATAAGTTAATAAAAATGTTTATTTTTAGCACAGTTGTTTGGTTTTAACAAATGTCTTAAAAATTTTTCTTAATAAATTGATTCAAAGATTTTATTTATCATTTTTGCTAAAAACGATGCTAATTAAACTACAGAATTTTATAATTATTCGATCGATGTTTTGAGAATAATGCATTAACATTTTCGAATACTTAAAATAATTGTAATCTTCGGTTGCAATTTTTTTGGAATGTTTTAAATCAATGTCAAAATTAAATGCCTTGTGTTTAAAGTTTATTCTTGAAACAAGCACACACGCATAGCTTACTGGGCAAGGTAATCGTTTCTTGTTTTCCGATACATTGATCCTATTGTTTGCCGAATTTATATTTGAAACTGCTTTTAAGCATCTTACTTTCATAAAGTAAATACAAGTGAAAGATAAGAGAAGTGAAAGGTTTTTTTCATACAATCCCATATACATACAATTTAAAGTCAATTATAGACTGAATTTTAGTTGTTACTTTTTTTCCTTTGGACACATATACACACACATTGATACACATAATTCTGGAAAAATAGCCTTTCTGACTCAAATTTTTTCTCTCCAAATTACAAATTTATTTCTTACGAAAATTTTAAATTGCCTTTCACGCATCAATTGAACATTTAAAATGTAGAAAAATGTTTCTAAATTTAAACGAAAAAGAATTAAATTAAATATACAGCTAAAATTATTAAAGAATTAAATATACAGCTTAAATTTACATTCATGAAAGTATTTTCATTTCAACGACATAAAAAGAATCATGTTTAGTTCTGCAATCAGTGGTCTCTCGACATGTCAAAATAATGTACAGGAAATATTTGGAAATCATTAATATCATTATTTACAAATTAATTCATTGTATAACCAAATAATTATCTCTCAAGTTACCTTTCAGACATATCAATTTATTTTTTTTATTCTCATCTAGTTTTATATGTTATATCAACTTAGTACAGAAGAGTTAAGAATTGTAAAAAAATTTCATTTTCGAAAAGTTGGACATTTTAAAAAGGCCGATGTACCTGGAAAAGAAATTTATACCACTTTTTCTGATCCATTTCACTTCTGTTTCCCCTCTTTACAGACCCCTTCCTTTACGTATAACTCAGTTTAGAACGTTGGAGGGAAACGAGGGAAATTCCATGGTTAATTCCATGGCTCCGCCAATAATCATTAAATATTTCCTCAAAATCATCATTTCCATTTATGATACATCAGTGAAAATCGATGATGTTTCCCCATTGAAAAACTCGACATACGTCATTGGTATATGCTTAATATACAGAGAATAAAATTACGTAGACAATTAATTAAATATATAGACCAGCAGCGAACTTAATAAAAAAAAATCTGATATAGTAACATATGTACTCCTTTCTCAGCACATTCAATAATAATACAGAAACAAAAGTTAAAATTATGAACTAGATAAGACATTAATGTATTTAGACTTATAAAAATTTTTAAGTTAAACTCTTTTTTTTTTTTGAAGAAGAAGACATGATATTGTTGTTGGCTATCTTAAACAAAAATATTAGACTACAATACAATATTCTTGATGGATCGATGCAGGTAATATATATATTGGTGTAGTTTTTTGAAAATGTTTATGAAAGAATGTGAATATACTTCTAAAAATTAAGATACTGAGTTAATTCCTCTTCCCCCATTCAAGCTAATCGATTCCCTATAATCTTTCCATGTTATTCAATGGGTGCTTGAAACAATAATTAAGGAATCCTGATTTAAGGGATTAAATAGTACTAATTATATTCTATTGTCTTACAACTGACACAAATGGCGCAGGAGGCCGAGTTGTCATAACTCCTGGATGGTGATGTTTCATTTGGGTCGTGGTCTGGAATCCTCATTCTTCTAAAGATCCTATTACACGTTAAATTTGTTGAAGCTAAATGTCCGCAAGTTGGAGTGGATGTGGAGTGGAAATTTTTAGGTTTGCTCTTCTTCTGCCCAAGTTTTAAAATTACGAAACAGACAGGTACCAAAACTGTCTTCTACTTTAGGATACTCCAGGTTTTCGGATCAACAGAAGCTATCCATATTTCTACGAATGATGTTATGGACCTTATCTGGTCTCCTGCTAGGATAGAGGAATTAGAAACAACTGAGCTATATTATCGTTCGATTTCCTTAAAAGGAAATAATTTGATATATCGAGAGGACTTCGAGAGGGCAAAAAAGCAAAAATGTCGTGCTGTAGCCTGGCTGAAATCAGGTAATCGTTATCTAACTATATTGAAAAATATCTTAAAGAAATACGTTTCATTTACGTTTCACGCGAAAACTGTTGTAGCATAAAAAATTGCTAAAAATACTTGATTACTATAATAACAGCCAGACAAACTTAGTTTTCTCATATTCGCTGTTCTGTTTTCTGTGTGTCCTGCTTTCAAAAATTAAAATGTCCGAAGTAGGCGAGTAAACAAGGTCGCAAGCTTATGATCGGTGTTATTTCCATTGAATTGTGGATTCGAATCGTAATGTCACTAAAAACCATCCGTATAATGATGCATGCACGTTAAATGACGAGGCTCTTAGTCCTCACATTATCATTGTGTGGAATTTAGAGAGTGTTGTGCTTATGTGTTGTTTCCGCACTAGACAGCGGCTCAAAAGTACGAGGTCCATCGCCAACAGCCCTGGAGTTTATTTTAAGTGCGATGTTAACAAACAATTAATCCATATACATTTTTGAAAATTAAAAAAATTATTAATTTCATGCAATTTTTGTACAATATTGAATAATATATCTCTCGATCTTTTAAATTCGTACAAATTTATAACTAGAAGTACATTTTTCACAATTTGCCTCTAATTGAAACCGAACTAAATTTTCAAGGTTAAAATTTTCTGTGATGTCGATTACAATCCCTCAACGAAATTTGAGAGATTTTTTTTTTTTTTTTTGAAACCCTGGGGAAGAGAAGGCATATACTATCAGGATTTAACGACAGCAAGGTTTCAAACGATGTCTCATATTTTTCAAATGTATTTTCCACTGAATTATTATCACAGGATAAATATACTAAGATATGAGATTGGGAGGAAATTATGTATGTGTGCGTGTTATTTGAAATATATATAGACTTAAATATCTTTTCTCTACATCCTCATGGTTCAGAATTACTGTCCTTCACCAATAGAATGTTATACAGCTTTATGGTTTATGGTTAAACTCAGTGAAATTTTAAAAGGTGTAGGATCTATGATAAATAACACTATATATATATATATATATATATATATATATAAAGAGAGGGAAAGAGAGAGTTGATGTCTTTCAATAATAATGTACGAAGGGTTTTTCACATTCTTAGATCGATTTGAGGGCCGGTGTTTTAATGTTTAAAATGTAAAGACATATTTCAAAACAATATTTTTTATTTCTTAAACGTTTCATTAAAATCATTTTAAAAATGAACAAAAACACCCTCTGTTATTTGGACGAGTTACATGAGACGTATGACTAATACTGTTATTTATAGTTCTGTATTATTCTTCAAACTTTAAGACCAACAGGGAACTTCTTAGAATAGTTAAATTATTCATGAGTAACTCTTCCAACAATTGCATGAAATATCATCTGAAAGCCAACTTAAATTTACTGCCCTTCGCAATAAAATTCAATGTTCTGAATAGAATATGAGTACTGAATTTATTCTTCTTTTCGCATTGTGTTAGTAATATTATTGTTATTTATAGTAACGGATTCGGAAATTGTGTCAGGAATTGGAAACTCACAAGAATTTTAATATTTAATACAAACTTTTATAAAAAATATCACACAGAATTGTTTCTCATACAATGTAAAAAAAAAAAGGTTTAATTCGTTAGAAGCGTTTAGGTAGATGACAAAAAGAGAAATTTTGTGTTCCTAATTTGTTTTAATTAACATGGGCTAACCTGTTGTTATTTTGAGAAAATGACATCAACAAAGATGAGTGGCCATAAAATAAAAGATACATGATATTAAGTTCAAAAGAATGATATTATAGTATTGGTGCGATTATAATAATTACATTTAGTTTGTTTAAGGTACATTTACATTGCAAAGATATATTTCATTTAATATTTATTATCTGCTTTTACTTTAATGTCCGAACAGAATATTATAGTCTACTCTAATAATTTATCGCTTGTTCTTATTTTAATACTTAGTTTAATAATTGATTTTTAAGACAGAATCGTCTGTTTTTATTCTTTTTTCTTGTTAATATTGACTTCGTTTTTGTACTTTAGAATGTTTTACTTGTGTAAATAAAAAATGCACTAGGAATTTTAAAGAGGTATTTTTGTTTATTGATCGAAATTGTTTCTGTAGAACATGGAAGCAACTTACGGAGTTACGCTTACTTTACACTAATTAATATTCATTTTGGTGAATCGGTGATATAGATGGCTACTCTGTATAGTATAAAGACTCGAAACTTTCATTGTCGAATGAAATCGAGCCTTCATTTTTGGTAGCTTCACAGTTACCAAAGGTGAAAGCGTTTTATAATCCGAATAAATTTTTAAAAAATGTTAGCGCATGTTAAAATGGAATAAGCGAAATCAATTTCAATTTTTAACTTTTATTAAATTTATTTAATACATAGAAATCAATTGAGAGACAGTTACCATGGTAACATACTAACTATAAATATGAAATTGTTACCTAGCGTTGCCACTCTCAAATATTAAATACTTCCACTTCTAGAATATTATGGGGATTTTTTTTACAAATGCTAAAAGACGTTCGTTATTCCGAATTTTTTGTTCTATATCATGACATTAATCTTAAGTACATATATTTTAAAATTAATGAGAATGCTCTAGGTATAAATGTTCTCCATTGAGTGATAATTAGAAGAGATGTTTTTTATTGAGGTTGTAAGAAATTATCTTTTACGGATTTTCGAAGATAAAACAGCTACTCAAATTTTTGTTTTAAGAGAAGCCTAACACAAACCCGTTTATAAAATAAAAATTATTAAAATATATTTAATCTGTAATTTGCTATGTTTTGATACTTATTTCTTGTACGATATACACTTAATACAATCATAAATATGATATTGATCTTAAGGTACATCATTCATATTTGAGATAACAACAATTTTATTTCTAAATAAATTTAAGAAAATTAAAGACATATTAAGATGAAATTATTTATAATTAAATGTAAAAAAAAAATTAAAATTATGCAAAATTTCAATTTTTTATCGCTAGTGATCAGTTTTTCTTATCGCTTTATTTCCCTTTAGATAAATTTATAATTTCTTTTTTTTACATAATACCATCAAATTGTATTCGAATCGAACGGATATTATATAATTCTATGCACTCAAAATCTGCATTGTCAAATATGAAAATATACATATGATAGCTAAAATTTACTATGTTGGTTGCATATAAGGTCGCAAATTTAAAATATATGAGAAGATAACACGTTATGTAACACTATTTTATGTACAGTTTTTAAATTTAGTTATGATTATTATTATTTTTTTTTTCCGCATTCAGAAAGCATGTGTAGTGTCAGAAATCACCAGAAAGAACGTTTTAAAATGATATTGTATATAAATAGCAAAATATAGCATTCATAATTTTTCTTTCCAAACATAAATCTCTCTCCATGTCAATCAAATTTTCTTCTATTTGACAATACGGTATCTCTCTTTACAACAAATAATGTGTTTCTATTTTATATATTTTATTTTCAATTAGACAATAACTATAATAATACTTCGACAAAGTTTTTTTAGGATTGTATTATACAATTTGTAAAAGTCTTCCTTGTCATTTTATTTACCGGCCAGTCCTTAAACATATTTTTTTTTATTTCCCGAATCACATGTGGAAGAAAACTCTTTTAAAACGTCCCCAACATTTAAAAAATTATTTCATTAAAATAAAAAAAAGAACAGGAGCTAAATGTTAATAAAATCTGTGCATCGAAATTTTCTTAGCCATATAGTTTACGAGGAACAAGAACTGTAAATATAATTTTTGGCGCATTTCAGTTATTTGATTGTCAATAGTTGAAGTTGGCGACGTTTCTCCTCGACGATAGCTTACCCATCAGGTTTCAGTTGATCGCGGCAACCCTGTGGCGTGGAAGCGAGCAGTGTGCTTCAGATTTGCGATCCAAACGATACGAGAAGGTGGGGAGGTGCAACAAGTGAAACAACAGGTCTTCGTTCTCTTGTAGCGAATGTATTTTCAGGACAACAGCCTCAGAAGTTTCGGATTTTTTTTCGAAAAACAGAAATAGTGCGCGCGTTCATCGAAGAGTGTGGATAAGTTTTCTTTGGATATACAATTGTGGGATACTAAAAATTTCTGCTTCATCAATGTGATCGGGGTTTGTCCGTCTTTCCCGTTGAAGAATGCCGCCTCTGTTCCATCATCTGGGCTGGCTCTTCGGCCTGACCGTCTTGGCGGCTACGGTCTTCAGACCTGCCTCTATGCAAGGTAAAGAAGCGACTTATACAGGCGCTTTGTTATTAATTTACTCTTAATTTTACAAATTGATTGGAATTTGAAAGTAGTGATTACTGCTGATTTTTAGGATTTTTAACTTTGTATTCATTAAATGATTTATGTGGTACAATTTTTGCGTGATAAACAAATATGCAAAAAATAATTA
The DNA here is from genome assembly GCA_019974015.1 of Nephila pilipes. NCBI lineage: Eukaryota > Metazoa > Arthropoda > Arachnida > Araneae > Nephilidae > Nephila > Nephila pilipes. The sequence continues at coordinate 1,564,466 of BMAW01042039.1, read as the reverse complement.
ATTACTCTTAGGTAATTAACGTAAAAGTTTCCTTGCATGTGTTAGTTAAGAAATTATTGTTTGGATGGATGTGGAAAATTATTAAAACATTTGAAGAAATGATGATTTTTTCTGATGTATAATCCTTATAATTTTGTGTGTCTGGAATTTATTTACATTAAAGTCAATCCAAAGGATTCGTTAGAAATGAATTACTAATTTTAATTGTAAAACATTTTAGTACAGATATTATGTGATTTATAGTTAGTGTAGCAATTTGAAATGACCAAAAGTAAAATTTTGATAGTCAAGTAAGATTTTTTTTAAAGCTTTTAATATTATCTATCGGGAATTGCAATTAAATTATAATTATCCTCCTATATACGTAAATAGCTTGAAATTTTTACATATTAAGAAGTTTATGTTAAAAAGATGAAATTCAGAAAACGTTAAAATTTTGCAAGTTGTGCATCTCAATACAATCAGATATGAAATATCATTTCTCTGTTTTTATTTTAACAATTGTTTTATACTTTCTAATTTTTAGGTAGTCTTTCGGAATTGCTTTATTTAATGTTAAGAGTATTTTAAGTGTTTCCACTGAACTGATCGCAAACCTATGCCCCTATTAATCGCGATTCGAGAAGTTATCAAGTTGATAACATATGTTTACTTTGTGTTTTTTACATTCGGAAATCCAAACCTTGTGTTTACTTAACGCTCGCGAACATGAAACTAAGGGTTGGCACATTTAAAATTTAATTTTTTTGAAATGTTGTTTGTATTCTATACCTTTTATACTCTCTTGCTTTCTTTTTTTTTTCTTTTATTTTTTGATACGTATATTTTTAATTAGGAAACAAACTTATGTATGGCTTTATTATCACGTAATGATAAGTCTTTCATCAATCATAATTTTTTTTTGTCGAAATATGTATATTATTGTAGTACGAAAGTGTATAACTGTATCATTTATACAGAATTTATTTTGCGCTATTATATTTTTTCATATTTGTCTCTGTTTAATTGGGGAAGATATAACTCTTATAGTTGAATATTAAATGATCTCTTTTAATTAAAAAATAAAGTCTATGCAGTTATTATTTCTGCTGAACGAATATAATGCTTCTAATAAATAAAAATGTTTCTTAATTTTTTTAATACCAACATATTGATTGGAATTAATACAATTTTCATAAGTGTTTGAAGAAGTTGTGAAGCGTCTTGGTGAATAATCGTTTTATAGTAGACACATTTATTTTAAAAAATAAATTGCCATTTTTTTTAATGATTAATACAAAGTACTTATAATGCGAACAATGAAATAGCAAGTCATAAGTCTCAAACGGTCTGAACTCAAGGGTCGCAGAGAAAGCTATTGTTTTGATACCGTTAGAGCATTGAAGTCGCAAATGCTTCATTGTATTCAAACGTGTCTCTTTTAGTAAGAGTTTCTAAGTGAGAAGAATGAAGAAAGAGAAAAAACGGCTGATTTAATCAGTCATCAAATTGCCTTAACATTATATGACTAAGATTCAAAATTAAGTGATGAGAATTGTTTCAGCATTGAAATTATAAAATGTACGTTTCTATATAAGTAATATAAATTGTAATTACCTTGCATTTTTGTGTACTTAAATTGTTTTTATATTGTAATTGTGTTATTATGATTGAAAATAATTTTTTGTCAACTGATTGAACCTATTTGTTCTGATTTTTCTTCATACCAAATTCGATTTCCAAAAATTTCGTGTTTTAGATTTTTATATGGAATAAACAATGATTCTTACGACGTATCAAAATATCCGTTGTAAGCAAATTAATACAAAAAAAGTACATATTCTTGATTTTTTGGATTTGATTAGGGAGCTATGGTAACTTTTCAAATATATTCAAACTAAGCAGTAGAAACTCTTTCGTTTGTGTTGGTCAGCGAAACAAAGACATTTGATTTAGAGCTTCAGTTGAATTTGAAATATCCATTAGTTTTTCTTTGAATTTGCTCTCCAAAATTGTAATCTAATTCAGTCTCCTTTAATGTTCATGTTATGCTTCCAATTCGACGAAAATGCAACTTCTCATTTCGTATATGTATGTTTTATCCGAACTTCCTTTTTGTCGGTGTAATTTAAGTTATTTTAAAACATCCAAGGAAATTCACTTTTTTTTCTTGTTGATATCCCAGAAATATTTATTATGCGTGCTGTGCGTTTAATTCTATATTCGTATCTTACCTTCTCAATACTTCTGAAACGGCTGCATTCGCACCAACAGAACCTGGAACAATGTTTTCCAGCAGCATTATCTCTTGCAATAGAATAAGGACAATATTCAGTGACTGAAAAAAAAATATGCACGGTGATGGTTTTTTAAACAACTTTTAAAATGATGAATAATAATTGTTTGGTTATATATATATATATGTAGCTTGAAATTTTATTGGCGTTTTTCTCATCTGGCAGTAATTTTTTTCCTTCTATAAGCTTTTAAGCATTCTTAAATTATTTTTTTTATGGATTTCTTGGTAGTTTCTATTCATTACAGGGTGTGTTTTTTTTTTGGTTATGGAAAAAAGAGCATTTTTTTTTGTGAGTAATAATTATCTGTACAACACAAAAGCAAGATTTTAAACAATAAATGCGAAGTATATTGAACTCGGATTTTTCTATGTTAATATGGTTTTCTTAATGACGAATTTTCAATTAAATGGAATCCACGCACTTGTACCGGAATAATGAAAATCAAAAACCTTAACAAGTACAAGTGAGTATTCTTTGAAAAGAAAGAGTCAGGCCGCAAATGTCGGGAAAAAGGATGTTTTATTTCTTAAAATGGAATAATTTTTCTTGAGAACAAAATTTAGAGGAGAGAAAACTATTTTTAATATAAATTACCTCTGAAAATAAAAAATTCTGGCGTGATTTATGATTGTTTATTAACGTCGTATTGAGAAGCAACACGAGAGTTATTGGCGACGGAACTCGTAATTTTGAATCTCGGTTACGAGACGAGGACGGCACCTAAGCTGGCACCTCCCTCTTCAAATAATAGCTACTAGCATTTTCTGAAAAATGTTTAGATCATTGTGTTTTTATGACTAATACAAACTAAGATAAGGATATAAAGTTGAGGTTTCAAAAGATAGGAATAATTTATGACTCCCACAAAACATTTTCCAGAATGAAATTCGAGTACTGCAAATATTCGAGGCGAACAATAATTGATAACGTTTAAATTAAGTGTATACTGTTGAAATATTTTTAAAGACTAATGAACTTCTAATAATAATATTTTTTAAAGTTTTCGTAATAAATGACGTTTTATTTGATTATAAACAATTTAGATAAATCAGGCTTCAAAAATAACCTAATTTGACCTTCCATCTAAAAAGGTTACCCGCCCTGGAGTAGGATGTACCGAACATTTGACAGTTAAGTTGTTAACTCCTTAATACGCAAAATCGTCGATATAGTTGATACCGCCTAACACAAGGTTCACTGACTTTACTCAGAAATGAACTCTGGCGATATTTATCGGAACTTAGTAATCATGAAAAATACCGGGTAATGTAGATTTGAATGTATGAAATACTAAAACTTTTTTTTTTTATTTCGTCAAATGTATTTTATAAAATTCGTGACATAATTGATGAAATTTCAAGTTAGTTTCAAATATTAAGGTATGCTGTATTTAATTTTTAAAAATTAAAGCACCTGGTTTAATAATTTGAATTTTATATTTTGAATGTGTATTCGTACAAATGTAATCGATCGAAAATTTAAAATACCCTTAATTGTTGCGTATCTTAAAACAACTGACTTAAGCAAGTTTTTCTGACCAAAAAGAGATGGATGCATTTTCATCTCATTTTAATACGTATTTTTTTCAGAAGAGTATTATTTACGCTGATAATTATTAAAGGTAAAAAAGTGCTAAAAAGTAAACTAAATAATTATTCATAATTTTTTTTAAAAAAAATTCGCTTTTTCATCAGTGTAAGAAATATTGAGAAAAAAAAATTAAATAATTTTTTCGTAGAGTTATTAAATGATAGAAATTGTAACGATATTTAAAAAAGGTAGATTCGATTAGTTATGAAAAAAAAAGTATAAACCCGAGAGCTATAAACCCATAAAACGTCGTGAATAAGGCTTTTTCTTGTTTCTTTAAGCCTAAATTGAAAATTACTTCTTCCTTGGAAAAAAAACACCCCTTCCTTATTTTTTTTTATATTATTTTTAATTTAAAAGTATTTTATTTCGTGACTTCATTTGCTGTACAAATTTTACAATTCTTTAACTATCACTAAGAAGAGAATATTTTGAAATTTTGAGGGATAGTTTTTCAAGAATTAAATTATTTTATTAAAGAATTTAATGTTGACAATATGCCCTCTCACTGAAATTTAAGATTTTTCCAATTGTCAGAGAATTGTCTATGGTATTTATTTATTTTTTTGAATTTAAAATATTTTGCAAGAAGTTGGAATAGATTTGCCGAAGACAAACGAAGGACAGAAATTAATATTGGAAAAAGCATTCACAAAAATCGGAAATAAATTTAGCATCTAGAAAATTCATAGCATCATTGAGCTGCATGTTAATTGATACATGGCGTGGTGTGGATTTTTGGAAAGGAACTGCTTAAGTGTCGTACGATAAATACCTGATTGTGATGTTCTAAATTATGGGTTTCTTCACCAGTATCGTTTGTGTAGATTCGCAGTCATTATTGATTATATCTTTATCATACCCCCCTCCCTCCATCGTGACATCAGAGAGACCATGGATGAAACAGTTAAAATAAACAAAAATATCTTTAATCCACGATAAACAATAACATTTTACTCCTTATTTCCATACAGAGAACAAAGGGGGGGGGGAACCCATATTTTTATGATAAAATACAGTTCGGGAGTATGTATTTTTCACTTCATTGCACGGTTTCTTTTCCTCCCCTCATACAGAGGCTGGATTGATTATGTTTATAGAATTTAAATTAATTTTTTTTTTTTGGGCGGGGGTTAGTTCACAAGTGGTATTTACATATAATTTATAGAGGTGGTCTCGATAAAGATGGGAGGGATGTGTGTGCCTTTAATTGAATATTACCAAATACTGATCGAAACTATACTTATATCAATAAATGTGATTGCATTATGAAATCCATTCAACCAACTCGTTAATTGTAGGTAATTAGAATCCCCCCCTCTCATGTGTCACAGGAGGTTGGAAAATGATCTCTTAGAAGGATTTTTAAGGCTCCGTTTTTAATAGGCTAGCAAACCGTTTTATTTCAGTGGAATATATCATAACGCCTGTATTTAGACAGCACACACAACGATTTACATAAATAACAAAATACTATCGTGATCAATAAGCGTGTTCTGTTTCTGGGAAAGACATTTCCATTCATTCATTTATTTCAGTGCAGGTGAGAATGAGCTAACCGAAAAGCGAGTATGATTCCTAAGAAATTCTTTTCGCACACCTGTTTATGGCACGCTTGAAATTTCACGTGCTGTCACCTGATACTATTTTCTCTTGGGGTTGAAGAATAGTTGTGAAGAGAGTGCGATAAAGAAGAGGGGAAGAGGGGATAGAATTAAGCAAGGCAAGGTTGTTTCCGTTGCACGTGCGCAAAGGACGTTTCGTTTCCTGCAGATGGGCGCAGATGCTTTTTGGGTATCTATTCTGTTTTTATTTACTGTGTGTAAATAACACGTGGTTGGATTGGTTAAAATTTGTTTTGGAAATTGTGCTTTTAATTCAATGGTTTTTTATTTAACCATGGGATTGTTTGTGTTTATTTTATTTCGATTGTTGTGATATGAAAAAAAGACGATGCCTAAAATCAATATAAAATCAGTTGTTTGTAATTGTGGATTTTTATCACAATGTTTAGTAAACTGAATAGAATTTAGTTCGGTATAGAAGTAAAAATAAATAAATTCAATAGTTTGGAAGTGAAATTATGTTTTATTAAATATAGGAATTCAAGTTAAAAGTGATTTTATTTGTAAGGAACAAGGCAAGGAACATTCTTTTATTTTCTATGTAGAGAACTTTAGCATTTTAATAAAAAAATTTTCTTAGTGAATGATTTTATCGTTTATTATTACTCAATAAAAGGAATATTTTAATTTTTGGTTTATTAATTTTTATTGCTCTTAATTTTTTAAAAATATTCAGAAATTTTTTAAAAAAATTCAGAAATGTGGCATCTTAACACATTGAAAGCATAAAGTAATGTATGAAATTATTTGCTCAGGAAAGATAGATAATGTGCAAATTCAGGTTAAATATGGTGTAACTGTGGAAAATGATTTTACAAAGAGTGATTTTTCTCTTTATTCCATAGTTTAAAAAAAATGAGCTTTTAACTTCTTAAAAGATACTTTTGTTTTTAATATATGTATATCAAAAGTGGAAGGTTTTAATTTTGTGTGTTCCTTAATGTCTCAATTTTTATTTTACTTTCTTTCAGGACATAAAATTCAAAATATCTCTAAAGGTATTTTTAACTGTACAATGATTTCTAGAATATTTGTTTTTTTCTTGGTTGATATGAACCACAATATCCGTTTTTGAAAATAACACTTTCTTAATATATACAATAAATGAAATCCAAGTACTAGTCACGAACAGAAGTTGAAATTGAATGTATCAATGATAGTTAAGGCCCAAGTCTCGATCCTATTTCTTAACATTTGAGGGGGGAATTCCCCGTTTGAACACGTTCAAAGCATTTTTTTTTTTTCATACGTTAACTTTCGTAGTCCACTTGATACTTTCGTTTAGCTCTCTTTCAAATCATATATTTCCTTTTTTCCGAATTCTTTTTCTTATAATATAAAGAAATATATTATGTTATATAAAGAAAGAAATGAGAACAAAAAAGAAGTCTTGCAACCTTTTAAAAAATTTCATATTTTCGTTTGAAATTCCACCTATTCCATTAAATAAACAACAGATTGATGTTATGAATAAAATGTGAATCCAACTTTTCACCAGTCTAAAGAGGGGGGAAATTTTGATAAGCAGAAAAAAAAAAAAAAAAAAAAAAAGACTTAAAAACATTTAAAAATCATTTCAAAATATTTTTTTTTCTAGACAGTTAGACTCTTTCTATTTACCTCTTAGGCTCAATGCACGAATGGTCTGCATGCCCTTCCCCCGGGCACTTTGACGATCGACTGAGCACATAAAGCGTAAAATTATTACTTCCAACAAAATTGCACAGGGAACTTTTTCTTTAGTTAACTGTAACTCACGAATGAGAATCGAGAGTTGTCGAAGCGTGCATAAGAGTTCATGTACATAAAACTGGCTTGCATTTTTTAAAAAATTATTTCAGGATATTTATTTTTATTTTAAAATTTTACGAGAAGCTGTACTTTTTCAAAGAAATTATCCAGAACGAATGTGGAAAAAAAAATGTTTGGAATAGTTTTGTTTGGTTAAAAAGTAGATTTTATTTTTAAAGTTCTAAGGATTCTTTCTTTCAATTACTCGTTACTTTTTCAAGATAATGATGTTGAGCTATGTAAGAAAAGTAATCGATGTGTGTAACATTTTGAAAATAAAGCGATACAATCGGTTACGTTTTTTTAAAGAAATCTTAACATTCTTTTCGTTCGAAAAGTAATGTAAGTAGTTTGGAATTCTGAAGAACAGGTGAAGTTTACTGTATTCACAAAAATAAGGAAATGAAATAATAAATTCAAGTATATTTGAATAACCATTGGCTTTATTTTGTTCTTAGAAAATATTTTTATATAGATATTAATTATTTATTTGCACCTTTTTATTGCTTTTCAGTAATGCTTTAAAATTCTTATTTGAATGGCTTAGTAAAGTTCAAAGAATGTTTCCGAAAACTTAATTTTTAAAGGAAATTATTTTCTTCACAAACCAGCACAAGATAAGATTTTCATTTGTCGTAATAGAGGAAAAAAAAAACTTTATTCTAAAAACGAACATTTTCATCCATAATTATGTGTTTGTAGTAAAAGAAACTAAACAAAAAAAAAAAAAAAAAAAAAAAAACCGTAATATATATAAATGGCTGTTATTTGAGTGTATTTTTAGTGTAATGTTTTAATTTATAATTGTTTTATAATTATTTAATTTATTATATACCCGTGCTGTGACTTTCTTTGTTTTTGGTTACATTGATAAGAAATCAAACTGTAACTCAAAAAGTCATTTTTCTCTGCTCTTTCATTCTCTAAACTGAACTAACTTCCTCGTTTTAATTAGTATTTCATCTTACGCTGCTGTATAATTTCTGTTGTAAATGAAAACGGAAGTGTACAAAGATGACAGATATATGAGGACATACTGAATAGAAAAAAGTTCTAAAAATAGTCTTTAGTTCCTCTTTGCTTTGTAATCGTAGTTGTTATTGTGGTCTCGACGATTTTTTTTTTTTTGTTTAATAAAATATGAATTTCATTCTCACTTATTTTATCTGCCTTCAAAAATTTTGGTGTGAAAATAATTATAATTTTAAAATTAATTTAGAGAGATTATAATTATATTTTTTGTCAAGCCATAATTTTTTAATGCAATTGCCAGTTGAATTCTTTTTTATGACCTGAAGACTGAACGTAAATTTTTTTTAAAAAAAAAAAAAAACATTTTTCAAATTGATAGGATACTTCATTTAATTTAGATTCAAATCGTCTGATTATATATAAATAAAACAATACAAAATGAATAGTTGTATTATTGATTTTTTAACTACCCTTCAGTTTTAACAAAATTATGTGAATCTACCCTATAAAACTTTAAGAATCTAATAATAAACCATTAAATTGTAAAATAGTTATATTATATTTGTTAAAAAGTGTTTATCTTTCTTCTTTTGTTAAGATTGTCTCTAACGAAAATAAACCTCTTTTTTTTATCTATATTTTTAGAGTTTAGGTATGAAATTTGCTGTCTTAAGTTTACAATAATGATATACTTGTACCACTCAAAAAGTTATTACTTATCGTTTTTAAGTAAATAATGGTTGGAAAGTTCCGTAATACAATAGTTCCGTAATACAATCATATATAGCCATAGTAATACTATAGTTCCGTAATACAATCATATATAGAATGCTGTCGATACTGTACCATTATTCGACTGAAACCGGAAATGGATTCTAAGTACTTTATTCAGACTTATGTTGCTAAAATTTTTGCAAATATTCTCACCGAGCAAAATTAAAATTACTCTGATAGAAATAAAAATTCCCGCTTTCTCTGTGACGTGTTGGTTAACGGCCATTTCCCAAGATCTCATGCGGCAGCCGCTTTCTTAGCGTTCAAAAAGTTCATCTTTTGCAGTAAACATGACTGTTCGGTTCAAAGTTCAAACCTTTCCACTGCTATCAGCAAACGAACGTTGTTTTTGAAGACTCGACAGGCGACAGATTACATTCTTGGCCGCACACTTCGCCGATCAAGTGATTAAAATTAGTGTTAATCCATTCAGAACAAAGTAGATATTAAAAAGGAAGATAGATAATAGAAAATGAAGTCCAATCGCAATTCATTCATAACTCTTTGTACTGAACCATCCAACCCATTGTAGGACAAGTTCCTGGATTGTTTCCAAGTTCGGTTGTTGACAGAAGGGAGCATTTTTCGACTCGGGTAGTTACGTTTATAAATGTCAGAATCGAGATCGGCAAACAATGGTTTTTACTAAAATTATTTCTGATTAATGTTTTATTCATTTGATTATCAAAAGTCTTGTTGAACATGTTTAAAAATTTCTCCCCCTCTCTTTATTTGTCTTTTAAAATTCCTTTGAATGAGACTTGAAGCATGAGACAGTTAAATGGCTAAGTTTTTGATTTTTTTTTTTTTTTTTTTTTTGAAATGTTAAATATTCAATATATTGTGATTTCGAACTTGGCAGTCGTATCCAGAATAAAAATAAAAATGTATGAATGAAAGTATTTCAAATATTAAATTTATTCCATTCTCTTTTTTACAAGCTTTTATTTAACTTGCTATGGATGTCTCCTGTTCAAAATTTGTACTCGAATTTTAACCCACTTTCTACGATCCGATCAAACCGAAATTATGCCTACACGTATAACTCCAACGACTGTACAATACTATAATTAAAGCTATAAAATATTTTTTTAAATGTGAAATATCATATAATTTGTAAAAACTTGAGGCATCAATACATCTCTTGATCTCATATGAGTAAGCTATGGTATTTGTCGGTAATTACTAGGTATCGTAATTAAACGCCTCAAGTTTGTATGAATTATATATTATTTAACATAAAAAAATTATATTATTGTACCTTTTAGTCCGTCTTTAAATAAAAGCATGATTAAAAATTTGTTTTCTTATATTTTTGTGTGTAATTTTTTTTTTTTTTTTTTGCATTTTTGTGTGTGATCTCTTTGATAAATTACGTCCCCTTTAAAATGTATAAGACCGCGTTAACTGTCTCGAGCTTTTTATTCTTTTTTGAGCATTGGTATTATTGTGATTTCGAACATGGCGATAATTTCCCGAATTAAAAAATAAACGTTTAAATAAAGGTAATCTTGGGTATCAAGATATTTAATCTATTCTTCCGTTCTGTATATTTCTTTTGATAAATTATGTCCCTTTTGCGATGGCTTTTTAATAATTACGTATTGTATTGAAGAGAAATTATTAATTATCCATAAAAAAAAAGTAATTGAAAGAAGATTAGTCCTCTAATCCTCCCTTCACAGTCAACTCGTTTTGTAACACTCACTCACTGATGAATGAAATGCAAGTTGGAAGTTGATAGTCTCCGCGCGCGCGCGTGTTTAGTATGAATTTATAATGAAATTAAAATTTTTTTGGGGAAAGAGGAGATAATTTGTAAAGAATTAATTAATCAGCTTTCTAAATTATCTGTAGGGATATATAATTAGAATGATATTTTAGTTCATCTAAAATTTGCAGTGTATAAATTTAAGTTATATTTGAAACTGTAAGGCTTTCTTGAAATAAATTATTTTGCACTCACTTCAACTTTCTTTCAGTTCGAATTTTTGAATACCTAAAATTCGAAATTGATTAATTCCGAAAAATTCCTTTCTGTTTCCCCCCCCCCCCCCCGTTACTCGTACAAGTTCTGTACAACATGTTAAATGCCAAATGCTACTATAGATCATACAAACAGGATGTGGCGAAAATTTTCTTTCTTAGCTCAAGTATGTTCCAAATTATTCATGTTCAGAATAAACAGCCTTCAACTAATAAGGTGACATCTCTAATCATCAGTGAGGAAGGACATGACATCCCTTGCACAGAACTTCAAAGAATGCTAGAAAAAAAAGTTCGCAAACCCTACTAATAAGCCTGGCTATGGCTTTTAAAGAGAAACATAAATTCAATTTATCTATCAGAGAAACATAACTTCAAACTGCAGAGTTCTTAATGGACGAACGGCTAGCAAGTGATATTTGAAACGGAAACTGCTTTACAAGTGGACCGCCTGTTCTCTGCTAAAATGACATTATCTGCTGAAAGTGATAGATAAGAAACATTCTCTTATCTTCCAAACGTAAACCCCTGATAATAATTTCTTCGAGTCGAAAGTCCCGTCCATGCCGTCTTGCCTGTATTCTCGTCATCACTGAGTAACTAGAAAGAGTGGAATCGTCTGGAAGGTTAGCATAAACTGAAGTGAAGCGTGCTTCTAAATATCTGTAATAAAAAAAATCGAATTGCATCTTTTTTTAGTTCTATGATTATTTATAAACCTGTCATTCAGATTTCGGCTTTATATGTAAAAAGCATTAGCCGAAAGGGACAGGAAGTTGTGTTTATTTATCATCATATTTTCTCATTTAATTTGAAACATTTATGAAGTAAAACCAATATTTTGAACGAACCTTAGTGTCGTATCTTCAGCAGTAGAATTCAATAAAAAGGAAGTAAAAATCATCAGAATCGTTGTTTGTTTCTCGTGAATGAATAATTTTAAAAATATAGTTGAAACTGTTTCTTAAAATGATGTAAGGATTTCTTATCTTAAGTAATGACGGAATAAGATTAAAGATCATCATAACTCAAAATATTTTCGAAATTTTTTAATTGCATTGAATTTTAAAATATTATAGATTTTTGTTTTGCTAAAGATTCATTCTTTTCTTGTGACGCGAAATATTAGAGGCAATTTTTTTTTTTAATGTTAAAGTTTTAATCCGATCTAATTACTGAGGTGTGAGTTTTTTTTTTTTTTTTTTGGAATAATATGTGATATTTTTGATGTTTGACTTATCATTTAAATATTCAGTATTTTTCATGTGATAAGTTTATTACTGTTTGCGCCTGAAATTTGTTTTTCTATTTGTTAAAAGCAAGGAATATTTGTATAATCCATTCATTTTTGCATATACTGTTTTACAAAAATGCATTCACTTATCACATTTCATCTCAATTAGCCCAAAGATTTTTGTTACAAAACCTCATGTATTCACATGATTTCATCGACTAAATACTTATATCATTTACCAAGATAAAATATATTCAATTTTGTTTTGTAAAAAATTATGATTTTATTTATATTATAATAAAAATGGTTAGTAATTATATACAAGCGGAAATATATTGTTATGTTTGCTCCATTCAAAATTATAAATTTTTAAAAATTGAATTTTTTTTTTGAGAACACTACTTTTTATTTTTATCTATAAAAATTCCTAAATTTTTTTTAAAAATTTTTTAAATAAAATTAAAGCGTTTACAATGTAAGGATTGGATTCCATCTGAGCAAAAACCAAGACTCATATATTATAATTACTAGTATTCTCATCTAATTGAATGACCATATAAAGCATTGTCCATGTGTACGTGCTATTATGTACGTTAGAGTATTAATAACACTTCAGAAAATTTAAAAGAAAATCTCATTCTTATCGTATGCACTATTATATGAATAATTCAAAAGTTGTTATCATTGCACAATTATTGCGCAGAACTCATCTATTGTATCTCTCGTGTGAATTACTGTTGTTTTCTTTCGCAAAATCGTTTTGAATTTATTACTCCTAAGATAAAAAGCTTTGACTTTTATTGCTCGTATTATTCTAGGTGGGTTGTTCGAAAATAGGTTGCAAATGCATCATAATGTCATATTTATTATTTAAATCTCTATAGTAAATGTGTTTGCATTTTTATTGTATGATTTTAAAATATTATTATATTTCCAGGTCTTTTATCGTGTTCTTCAAATCCATGTAAAAATGGCGCGTCTTGTGTTTCCAATCCCAGAGGCGAATCTTATTGCAAGTAAGTAAAATTACTTATTCTCTTTTTTTCGCTTTAACTTATTTAAATGGTCCTAGACTATAATTTTATCATTCGATCTGTCATTTTTAATATTTATGTGAAAAGAATCATATTATGCAAGTTTTTCAACGCAGGATATCCACAAATGCATTCAAATCAGTAAGGAAGCCAGCCTTTGCACACAGTTCCTAAATTCTGAGATTTTGAGGTTACCCAATAATATACGAATGAAGTCTGGCAGTAATTGAAAGTTATGAATACTTTAAATTCTGACGTCTATCTAACCTCTCTATAGCTACCTAAACGCGCGTGAATTATCGTTTGGGATAGTAAATTAATTTCTTGGCCATTCACCCAGGTTTGCGTGTAGCTGGAATTGAGGATTCGATTTCTGAATCCTTTACCTGTCTCTTTTAAGATCTCTGTTATCGCTTCTTAGATTACGAACGGTTGGTTCAAGTGTCCCACTTATGTTGCTTTTATATGTATCTAATTTTTGGTTGCTTATATATGTATCTGATCAAATCCTTTCATTACACTTTATAATTTCAATCTAATCTATGTGAATCACGTTTCATTTTATTGGAAGGAAATTTTGGATTCAAACACAATCATAAAGAAATCAAAAGACTTTATTAAAGGGAAAATCGCGACAGTCCTAACGTCACAAGATAAAAAAAAAAAAAGATATCCCAATATGAAAATAAGTTTGTCTGGTCATAAACAGCTGTATTGATTTACCATATCGAGCCTTTAAAATGTTGAAATACTGTTGAAACGATCCGTCGAACTTAACGGTTCCGGGGGGAAAAATCGAAGTGTAGAAATTTCGATAAATTGAAAATTTTCATCTTTTTCTTGTTCAAACAATTATGCATAGTTAATTTTTTGGGATAAATAAAACTCTAAACTATCAGAAATTTCTCTTAAAAATGTATAAATATGTATGTTATTAAGAAACTGGCTATAATAATGTACTAAAAATTGAAACTTATTTATAGTTAAGAATTATTTTTGGACGAAGTAGTCCTTAACGATTTTGAATGTTCCTTCGTCTTTTGCTGAAGCCGTTTCAAAGTGAATTTCTTTTTTATTCAGAGACGAACATTATTTCAGGAACGTCAGGAATGAATCTCAAACCGTCTTGGACAGCTTTGAATGCTTCCATTACTTGTGTATTAGTTGGTGGTTTTTTTTTTTTTCCAAATAATTTATTTTTGTTGCCTTTGTCATAATCTTAGGGTTCAATTTGATCAAAGCAGTCATCCAATATGTCCTGATCGTTGGAGGGTAATCAGCCAAAATTCGTTCACGTATAAAAATTGCTCGAATTCGAAAATTGTTCGGTAAAAATAAATTTTGTTCTATATATAACGAAACTTATTTTATTTTGTACGTGTTAGGTTCTTGAATAAATGCGCTCGACACAATTTTTTGACGTATAGAAGTCCGAAATATAGCAGTTCGGCTGTATTTTAGAAATATGGAATTTTTTTGAACTTTTTCAGCAAAGTTAAGAAGTAACAATTTAGCACTTCAGTATAGAAAATGAATTATAAAACATATTTTAAATCGGAAGAAAATGATTAATTTCAATCAGTGGGTAGCATAGTAATGAATATGAGCAGCATGACAATGATGCTGTCTATAGGACTGTGGAAGTGTAATGTTGAACATTGGAGCATTTTTCAATTTGAAAATTTTTTGGACAGTTTTAAAATATAATTTTTTTTAACAAAAGGCGGAAATAGCTTTGAGGAAGTGATAATGGAAATATTTGTGATTATAATATAACTCTTATTTTCTATAACATTCTCTGATATTTCTAATATGAATTCTAAAGACTTCAAAAATAATCATTCTATCAGTAATGAATAAAAATGTGAAACAGGTAATTGAAATATCTTATAAAAAAAATAAACGACATAGATTGTTTTTTAAAGAATCTGGAAAATAATTTCGCGACAAATTGTAATCGTATCAAAATATTCATATTTATAAAAAAGGCTTCCTGAAATAATGATTATTATTTTATATATATTATTAGTACTAAAGTAAAGAATACATACTCTCGAGATTTACCGAAATATTTTTCAAAATAAATAAATAAATAATAAAACAACGTATTGTTGCTGCTTTGATTTTATTTTCATTTATTATAGCTGTTAGCTTTTATATTTATATATTCGTTTAGTATTTTTATGTAATGAAATTTTCTAGCAAATCTTTAATATTTAAAATACAAAGAATAAAAATAACAAAATGATATTTTTCTTACAAAACGAAAGAGAAGAAAGGGAGATAAAAGGAAATGCCTTTTTTTTGAAATTTTTTAAATAAGATATCTTGCATTCGCAATTTTTTGATTTAAAAAAAAGGGGATTCGCTAAATTACCACTTTAAGTTTCCCTTTAAAATGAGTAGCTTTTTGAATATCAAATGTAGTTTTTTTGTGTGTGTTAAAAATTGTTTAGTTTTGTGCGTATTAGAAGGACAATCACCTCTTTTAATAATCGCATTTTTATTATAAAGTTTTTAACCATATTAAAACGATATACTTCATGAAATACTTATCTAATAAGGATGTTGAAGATGATATCCGTGCTGTCGGAGAATACTAAACGATTAGGTAATTGTTGCATGACTGCGAACAATTATTAGGTTACATTTAATTGATACCTTTGAGTAATTTGTTGTTGTCCTCTTCAATTAAAATCATCTTTTGTCTTCTACCATGTTCTCAGTTTGAGGCTGCTAAATTAAAAAAAAAAGTCTATTAATGTTATATTATTTAATGAACCCTTTAATTATCATGTATGTTATTATATGAATGTAGATATTTTTTATTCGCAATAATTTGTTTTTGTACTAGGGATTTCCGAATTTGTCTTGTTTTCACAAATTTGATTTTTTTTTTTCTTACGGAAATCTAATAATAATGTAAAAAAAAAAACTGTCTGTAATTTTTAGAGAATATTCCCTATATGAATTTGAATTGGTGAAAATACTTTCGTCATATTAAGTTGGTGTCTAACAATGTTTGAATTTTTCTTGGAAAACAAAACTATTGTTCATAATTTATTTCTCGAAGTGTATATAGAATAATAATAATAAAAACGGTAGAGATTTGAGTATAGAAACCTAGAATAGATTTCACGCATGATATATTTAATAGAATCATTTGCAAATAACGTACAATAAATAAAAAGTTGTGTTTTTTGGGATTGAGAATACACTAAAAAATTCTAGATTTAATACTTTCTTTTAAAACAACTAGTGTTGGTGATTGAAATAACCCTATTCAGTACTGATAAAATATTCTTTTATAAATTTTTCCACCTTTACCTCCAGTTTAAACATCAAGTTTTGAGGGCAAAAAAAAGTACATAGAGGTATAATTTTAAGCGCAGTTTCATACTTACTTTATTCCGTATGAAGCAAAACAAAACTGAGAATTGTTGAAGCAAATCTGCATTGGAATCCCTTAGGCTTAACTTCCGTAAGACAACGGTACCGTTGCCAACGTAATTGCTTAAGCTATTTTTATGTTCTTGTTCTGTTACATGTAAATGCTAACATAAATTTTGCTGGCGATTGAATCGAAATGACGAGAAGTCGGTCATGCAAAACAAAATGGCGGCATAACTTTTTATTTTTCGACTACTAGTAATGTTTAGCGGTATCGGAAAATATTTCCAAACCGAATTCTAAATATGTCACGAATTTTTGCTGCTGAATATATATTCGATTTGAATGAGACAAGCCAGAATAAACTTCGTTTTTAGTTTGCTCCGTAGAGTTTTGTTTCGTTTATGTATATTCTTGTAGAAAATGCTAAGGAATATTTTAAGGCGTCACCAAAAACTGAGCTTCATTGCTGGAATTCATTTTATTTTTTCTTTTCGATGGTCTTTAGCGCCAAAGGCTGCCAGTGACTCACCATAACCAGAAGTTATGCCGTTTGGTACAAGGTTGAAAACCTGTTTGTGAAATAGCCAAATATTCATTTTGAACTTGAATGTTTTTTCAAGTGAATATTGATGAATGGGTGAGCTGGAATTGGATTTCTGAGAAACGGAAGTTGTTCAGATAACAAAATTTTGATTAATATTTACATCTGGTCCTACTCAAGGAATTGGATTATTACGATCGTGAGAATTATTATTTTTTCTTTATTGAATATCGAATTCTGCGATTGAAAACTCTGGCGTACATTATAGACTTTTCCATTTATTTACTTGTGAAATACACATTTTTGCGTGTTATTTATGAATAATTTGGTTTAGAAGTAGACTTAGTTTCACTTTCGCTGTTCAATTGTTTCAAAAGTACCATTTATCTCTTTATTTGAACTTCTCTTTAGAAACTTTTGTTCTCGTTATGAATTCAAGAACATTAATATCAATATCGTTTGCTTTGAATATCCTTATACCATTTTAATACGTATGAGAAATGGAAAATAATTTTAAAGAACATAGATGCAAAGGTTGAAAAAAATTAATACTTGGTATAATTTTTGTGCAAGCAGGTTATTGTTCATTTTAGTGAACACAATAGATATTTTGTTTTCAAAATATTCTAAACGATTACATTTTTATCCATATTAATATTTAATGTTATGTTTAATATATGCATCTATAAAAAAGATATGGATAATCTAGATTGCCTCAACAATATATTCGTATATAAAAACAGTTCTTTTTCTCTTATGATTCCTTTCGCATGAAATACTTTCTGGCATTATGAGACCTTATTTTTACGCTTTAATTGATAGTTTTTATGTTGTTCCTCGAGGAACTTTTATCAGCAGTATCTCTTAACCATTGTTTGGGTGAGGAAATAAAAGGTTTATTTTCCCATAATTGTAAGTCATTATGTAATTATGCTTCAGCATCTTAGAACAACGGGTAATTGCATCTCAACCAAAAAAGTTATTCAAGATGCAACTCGTTTGAATTACGGTAAATTTTTTATATATATATCCTAAGTCTCTGAATCATGCTTATAATTTCATTATGCTTAATAATTTTAATTCTGTAAGGTTAACAATAATTTTTAAATTGTAATTTTGTTAAATTACAGTATTTTTTTCCTCCTCTACTACCAGATCAAAGCGTCTCAATGTTAAGGCATATAATCAATTGCTTAATGTTAAGCTTTTAGTGCACAATTAACTATGATTAAGATTTTTTTCGTTCAGAGTTAAGTAATAAAAATGATTTTTTTTTTTTAAGTTTAAAATTTAATATTCATCTTCGTTTCTCAGTAATAAATCCGAAACGGAAAAAAAAAAAAAGATATAGTTTTGAGTAATTTTTTTCAAAATTTTAATAATAAATAAGTTAAACGTCTCAAAATCTTATATAATATTTTTGAGCAGTTGACTTATTATTTGCTTTGAAAACGCATGAAATAATGATTTTAAAACTGTAATTTTATAGATTAGCGAAAAATAAAAATTTTATTATAATAATTTTAAACGTTTACGTTTTGAAAAGTTTAAATAGGTAATTTAAGGATACCTAATATTAGAATTGTAAAATGTTAGATCACCTGAATTATTTCATAACAAAGTTCCATCTAAATTGAACTCTAGCTTATTGATAAATTAAAATGTTCGAAATTTTTTTTTCATGTGTGGCAAAATGTAGAATATCTTTTAAGAATTATCATCAAATACATTGTAATAAAAACATATATCCGTAAGATCTAAAGTGAGATAAAGATTTTTTTTAAAGTCATTAAACATTCCAAATTTATTTCTTTATTGAAAAGAATGTTTCAGAAATTGATTCTTTTATTAAAAATTAATAACTACTAATTTCCAACTTAGTATTTGTATCACTTCATTGTATGATAAAATTATGAATAAGTGTTTGATGTCAGGAAATTCATATGGATTTTACTAATTATGAATAGGTGTTTACTATGCTGATTACATTAGCTGAAGATTGATTATAAAATATCAATTTTTATGAAAAATATGAATGAAAATTTTTAATTTTCACTAAATAATATTTTGCTTCTTTTTTTTTTAATAAAACACTTACTTTTCATTCTGTTTTTGTTGAAGAATCTATTACTAAAAATAATCAGATTTTTAAGTTCAAAAATAATATGTCATCCATTTCTACCTGTTACATTTTGGGACAAATAACTGCGTCATCATTTCTCTTTTCATTTAAATGGTTCTTTCCAAAGATTTTTTCAAAATAATATAATTTTTTCGTTCCTGTTGTCGACGATTTTATTTTGTTACAAAACATCCCGTCACCGTTGCCATTCCCTCCCCCCTACTCGATACTCTCTTCACTTCATCTCACATTGCCCAATTACTGTTCACAGCTTGACGCTCGATTGATTTCTAAGAGGCCCAGGAAGAAAAAGTAAAAGAAGTATCCCCTCTTCTCACAGTTTTATTTACCCCAATAGAGATACCTTCCCACCCTCCTCTAACGGGCCTGTCTGTTTTGTCAGTCATGTTATGCATTCTCAATCCTGGAGGAGCTATTATTTTTTTGGTACGTGATCGACGTATCAAGTTGTCTTCTCAAACAAGTGTCCCATGGTAAAAAGCAGGAAAAAACCGATCTCCAGACTTCACCGTGTTCTCTGGAGCGTATCCATTCTAAGGTGGCGTCTTTCACCAACAAGAACGTGATGTTTAAGTCTCTGCATGTTTAGTTATTTATATTCCAGCATGTTTGGTGTTCTTTGTTGCCTTTTGATTGTCTCTCAATTGCGATGTTCTTTTTAAAGCCTTCTCTTGATACGGATTAGATAAGGATCCCGGTGCTCTCGGAAAGGGATTTCTGCTATTAATTCCCTACTTTCCTGTTAGCGATGTGAACGATTGGAACATGAAGTTCAAATGGCGGGCCATTGGTGTTCTTTGGGAATAAGCAGCGGTGTCATTATGGGATACGTGGGATAATTGATCTGGTGGGGGAGTAATTTTGTTATTTAATGTATCCATTCCTTATCGAGAAGCCGTTCTGGTCTAAATATTGCAAGAATTCTGAAATATCTTTTTTCCCTTTTATTCAAAGAAATGCTATAATAATCATTTTGCGATTAGGGATTCATTTCACCGACTGTTATCGTTGAGCATGGAATGAATTACTAGAACTTGCAGAAAATGTTCCCAGGCACAAGATCCGTTTAAGTTGTTTTTATTGCCTTGAGGTACTACCTGTTACAAATGGATCAAGTTTTTAAAATTTATAAACCTTGAAATAATTATTTTCCTTTTATTTATCAATCCAAATATTTTGTGCATTATTATTATTTCTTTGTGTGTGTGATTTAAATTTAGAAACAGCAGTAATATAGAATAAACTTTTTTACCCAATTTTGAAAAATAATATTTATGATAATAGGTTATTTCTTTAAATTTTTTTTTTTTTTTGAACAAACGATAATGTTAAATGGTTCTGTTGTTTTCCCATTTTTATCCTTATTTTTATCAACGTGTGCTAATATATTGTTTTGAGGGAATGGCGTCAACAAAAGTGCGCGGACATAAAATAAAGGATAACATGGTGTAGTCTTTAAAGATTGATATTATGATTATAATAATTACATTTAGTTTCCTTGAACATTATTTACATTGCTCAGATGCATTAAATTTAATATTTTATCATCTGTTTTTATTTTAATATTTGAACAGAATATTATTGTCTACTCTTTAATAATTTGTCATTTGCTCTTATTTATTTTGTGCTATTGCATATTCATTATACAAGTGAATCATTTTCATAATTATCATCTTGCTGGAACACATCAAAGATTATTTGTCTTTAAAGGAATGAAACCAGGTTTCATTTATTTGTAAGTAAATAATAGTGTTTTGATATGCGAGGGATTAATTTCTTCACATTTTTGGTAGTATTTATAAATTTCGCAACAAGTTCAATTCATAAAATTCAAATTTTATCTTAAAACTTAGTTATGATTAAATCTGGTCGTTCAATAAAAAATCATATTTTTATATGTGAATAAATTCATACATCAAGTAATATGTGTAATTTTCGGTGTGATTTATGTGTTTATACTACCAAATAATCATGCTAACTTTTCTCCAAATTCATCAATGCGACATTTTCCGGAACTTAAATTACTATCAATCTTTAATTTCTATTCGGCATTGACGTTGCCACACCCGTAATTGTGTCCAGATATGCTAACCTGTAACCTTAACTCTGTTCGGTAAACACTACAACGATTATTTTTAGTGATCTGCCATCAGTGGTCTGTTGTCAGTACGTCTTCGAGAGTTTCTTCAGCGATGCACGGTCAAGTGCTTCAACTGTAGCTAGGAACAATCTGATACGACCGTACTCGTATGTTTTACGTCACTCATGAAAGAAGACCATTATCGATTGTGTGATAAAAGCTTCCATTCAGCTAAGCATTGTGGGCTTTTTGAAACTCAGATATTGATAGTGAAGAATTTTTTTTCTTTCTTTTTTTTAAAATGGGGAACACGCTGTATCCGTGACTGAATTATCCTTGGACGAGAAATGAGGATAAAAGTCGATTTGGAATCCTGAAAGTAGAACCTTTGCTTCGAAGAGTTACATCTTTGTATTTTTTAAAGAGGATTTAAGAAAATAATTCGCTCTTTTTGCAATTAATTGCTTGGTGTGTCGAAATTGCAGAACTGAGCTTTGTGAAAAAATTACATGTTCGATTGGAGTTAATCATGGTTTATACATAGAATTGTTTAGATTCTTTTTTCCAATTCTCCTGAAGTTAATGATCTGTGAAATATAAATTTTTGAATCATGTCCTCTCTTTAAAATGATTTTTTTTTGGTGGGATATTTGCCATTTTCTATTAGACTGAGTGTATGAATTATGAACATTTTCTTTTAATAAATATAGTTAATTGAATTATGAGCTGTTAATTCTTCGGGAAATATGAAATGAAGATCATTGAAAGTGAAAAATCTGTTCACACAGATTACTTTTCCCTTCTAATTCATAATTTTCATATGAATTCAAAATCTGACCTGTTATTTTTTAGTTAGTTATTATTTACGTGATACTGCATTAACAATAAATACTTTCCACGAGTAGTTTTTGAACTGTTCTGGGATTTCAACATTTTTGCGAGGAAGGGGGAGGGATCTATTGCAGTCTTGCAACACATCATCGCGACCGCTTAATCTTCTCCCTAATCTTGCTTATGCTTCAGTAATTCAGTTTCACACACCGTCTATTTGTCATCGTGAATTCTGCAGTGCCATTGCTTCCGATATAATCCGTTGGCAGACTTTCTTTCAGAAGCAGAAAGTGTGTGTGGGGGGGGGTCACAACCCAGAAAAGAGGAGGAGACTTCACTCGTGCCTCGCTTTTTGTGGATTACGCACGAAATGTTGCTGAAAATAAACAACTAAGAGAAAAAAAATTCCTCAAGAAATAGTGCTGGAAGAGAGCATGTTCCCAAAGTTGCGATGAACCTCAAGACCTGAAGTTGAACAAAGACTTAAAGTAATGCAATGAGTCACAATTTTTTTCTCTCCCCCCTTCCTCGTGTCCTTTATAGGGACCTCTTACCTTGGTAGGACTACCCCCTCCTGTGATAAAAGTACTTTTTTTACAAGTAGAGTTTCTGCCAGGGCATCGCACCCCACATCAGGACCCGACCTAAGCTCCCCTTTTGTAAAGTTGGGAGAGATCACGTGACTATCTCCTCAAGTATGGGTTGGTGATGTGGAACGCCTTGTTGGGGAGGTCATGGGGAACTACCACAAAGTTCGCAATAGCAAAGCTTTTCTTGTGTCTAAAAATTTTAAAAATGAATATATTTGACTCACTTAGGTGTTAGTTTAAAATTTTGTACTGATTTTGTGTTGTGAATATTAGTGCTAAATGTCACAAATTACACAATTTAAAATTCTTTTACAAAATCTTCAAACCAATATTTCGAAATCATACTTTTTTTTTTTTTTTTTTTTGTATATTTCGCCTTTTTATGTTATATTATGGAGTGCAATCATTGGTCAGAAAATGTCCTGTAATTGTTTTAATATATACGATGAATTATAACAGTAATGAATATGGCTCATATGATTGCTTGTAACTGCATTGTAAAACGAAAACAAACTTTTTTTTTGCTGTGTTTAAAAATGGATGACGGTATTTTTATTTTTTTTGTTAGAGATTTGTTTCTGATATTTTTAATTAATTCGAAAAAAAAAAATTATTTATCGTAGAAAAAAGTTTCAATTTTAAATATTTTGCGAGACATTTTATTATTTATCGAGTTGCTTCATTTTATTGAGGATATGATTAACAAAAAAATTGAATTAACAAAAAAAAGTTGGAATATGTTCACTCACAGAATGGAAAGTTAAATTTTTATCAATTATAAAGTTCATGTCTTCACGCACATTTAAGATAACACTTTCTTATTGGGGGCGGGGGGCGCCTGTATCCTGCATTGCATCATTGTACCATTCTTCAATGACATAACGCCTACAACTGCGCTCTTTTATAATATAAAGTTATGATTCTTTTATAAAACCGCAGAGTTTAAAATTTAAGATAAAGTTAACCGCAACTTTTTTTTTGTCGCGAACTGTTTCACTTTCATATTACATTTGTATAAGGTCCCCTATAAGAAAGTGGGGTTCCAGAACTTCTCTGGCTTTCAAAGCAGTTTATTATTTATTCGGAATCCCCCTGAAAGGACAGAATGCAAGTGGGTGGAGGAGGTTCGGCTAATCCGCTTCCATCCCCCTCCATTGACTTCCCCCATTTATGATTTAGAATTTCTTCTCCAAGAGAGATTCTTTTCTGAATCTTTTGTGATCGGAAGATATACGAGGAAAAATGGCCAAGAAGAGGGGGGAATAAAAAGAGAATGTGATTTATTTTGTTAGTTACCTAATATGTTAGGATTTGTGCTTGTCCCCCCCCCCCCCCTTTTTTTTTAAAGGTGTTCTATTCGGTAGGTATGTTGGTAGAGAATCATGATGACAAAAACAGCGGCAAAAATGTTGCTAGTATAAACCGATTTGGGGTAGCAGAACTTGTGTGGTCTTATTTTTAAAGTGGAAAAATATTTTGCATAATTTTCGGCTGGAGAAGGCATTATAAGATGTTTATTAGTGAAGTAAAATGTTTTTTTAAGATGATAGTGAATATTAAGCTTTGCTATGGGATGTAGAATTACGTTCATTTCATTCTTTGTATTATGAACTTTTCCCTTTTCTGAAAATGGGTGACTACATTCGTTTCAACGTGAGCGTATTGGTAAGTAATGTTGAAGCGAGTTAAGGGTTTCAATTTAAATTATGGAATTATTTATAAGGAAAGTCGTTAGATACGTAGTTTTATGGTGTTTGATTTGATCTCAATTCAAATTTTAATTGTTGACCTTAGGGGGAAAATGTGTGAATGAAAATAAATAGTTTTGATATAGCTAAAAATTCTTTCCGGGAATTCAGATGAAATCGTTGAAATAAACGATTTTTAATCGTAAAGACTTTTTGCTTCCTCTCCACTTTGTCTCGAGGCTATTGTTAATTATTTTAATCATAGCTCTTGGTTTTTCATCGGTGTCAACGGTTTTTTCCCTCCAAATATTAATTTAAATTACAGATGTCATTTAAAGAAAAAATAAAACAATTAGTTCACACACACACATATATATTATGTTACTGGTTCATTAGCATTTTTAAACTAAAGTTAGATATACCAATCATAGATAGACTTAAAAATAAACATTTTAGTCTTATCTTTCCCTTGAAAAAAAAAGTTTTAACTTATCATTCCACTTGCAAGTATTTTGACCTGAATAATTGTTTTTTGGACGAATTTATTGTAATTCGAAGATTTGAAATTTACTTTATAAAGAAAAGAGAATCTAAAATCTTTGTGTAAAAACTACATAAATCCAACTTATGAACTTGATGGGGGAGGGGGTTTAGACAGAAAAAAAGGGTTCCAATAAATGATAATTCTCGTATGAAGAAAATATTTCTTAAAAGTTGTGATTAAATTTACCTAATGTAAATTGTCTAATTCTTAAAAATCACACAAAGCTTTTTGGTCTGAATTTTCGATTGATTAAAGTGCTAAAATATTTCATGTATCATTATTCGACAGCTTTGGGGGAGGAAAATTCAAAATTTCTGTGTATTTTCAATCATAAGAGAAGTCAAAGGTTATGAATAAAAAAAAAGTTGTATGATTTTCTTGCATTGAGGTAGTTCTGATTCTACAATCTCGGCGAATGTTTTTTCCACCAAGGATCGCGTAGAACTTCCTATAACTTTTTATCTTTATATATCCTGTTTATTTTCATTCGCATCGTTTACACACCCCTTTCAACGATCGTTTTGGAAAAAAGAAAAAGAATAATATATATAAATTCCTCCTTTTTCTGGCCAGCCACATAATTTTAATCCAACCTAGAAGTGAAGGCCGCCTCCACGGCGCACGCGCAGAGTTTCCACCGTGGGAACGAGATCCGCGGCTGTCCGAAGCCCCGCCCACATCTCTGCCCGCGCACTTTTTCGGTTGCCTCTCAAAACAGTCGAAAGTGGCCGGATTAAAGGTGATGGCAGGGTTCCCACAATTGGCTAGTTTAGGTCGTTTTAATTGTTTCGGCTTCCTGTGTCTCAAATTGAGGAGTTCGGAAAAGTTTATTTTTTGTTGCGTTTTTTTGTTTATTAACTATTGTTAAGTTTTGATCAGTTGGCATTGATTCAACTGCATTATAAATATTTCTTATTAATAATCAAATCTGTGATTTTTTTTTTAAAAAAAAATGTAAGGATTTGTAATTGTGATTTTACTTCATCTCTTTGATTAAGAAGTTTGTGAAAAGTTAAAATTGAAAGGAAATGATTGTGACACATATAACCCTTTTTTTTTAAAATTAAAACATGGACTTACTGAAGAAAAATTAAAAGTGTGAAATGGGAAAAAAAACCCATCGATTTTGAAGTTTTGAAAAAAGTATTAATGACATTTTTTTTCATTGCATGATTTTTCTTAGTTTTGTTCTCCCTATATTATAATTTTTCAACAAAAATCTTATGATTCGTTCTAATAAAAATATTTAGAAATTAATATTTCTTATTTCTACAAATTTGAATCAAAATATTTTCATAAAATGGATTTAAGATTTGAAACTCATTGTATTTTATATATGCTTTGTTTTGTATGGTTCATTGCATGGTCATTGAGGAACTAACATTAACAATGTATGCTAAAAATGTATTAATTTTTATTAAAAATATTTCGATTTCTTAAAATTTTGATGATTATATTTTCCCATTTCGACATTTAATCACATTTAGACGTTTTTAATGAAACGTATGCTTTTTCCCAATTTAAGATATTTAAAAATTTAATTTCAAATTCAGTTGAATAGCGAGGAAAGTTTTAAAATTTGTTTATAACAAAATCAAAGTTATTCATCCTTTCATTATATGAGGTCAATGTATGAGGTCATCGTTTCATTATATGAGGTATTATATATGTATTTTTTTTTTTCAGAAAGTAATCGGAAAAATTTAATGTATGAAAATGAATTACCTCTGTAGTGGCCGAAGCAATTTACTGAGTGACTCTGACCTGATAATTGTTATCGGACTTCCCATAAATTGGAAACTTGCTCTGGTTATGTGCGCTGACCCGTTAAGAGAAGGTTTCGTTTTTCAAGAGAGGAAGACCTTTTTTTTTCTTTTTTCTCTCCTTTTTTTCGTTCTTTCGGCGGAATATTATACTTTTGCGGAAGAGAAAAATCCTACATGAAACGATCCGTAAATACATGAATTTCTTCCCTAGGGAGAGAAGTATTTTGCGTGAAAAATAAAGTGTTTCCATTTGCTATTTTTAACTGTAATATTTTTTTTATTGTTTTACAACGTTTGATGAGTGGGTCTTATATAAATGTGGAGTTCTTATTTTTTTTTTAATAAATGTGTAGAGTAAAAAACGTATGAAGATTGATTATTTTCGTGTGATTTTGTGAAAATAAATTTTATAAAAATGTTTTCTCTATGCATGTTTTGAAACCAGTCAAATTTTAACTTCTAAGTTATTCAATTTTTATTGTTGCATTTTTGAACATTTGAAGGAATGATTTTTTTTTTAAAAAAAAAATAATAATAATAGGTTAGTCAGTGCATGTCTTTTTTTAAAGCTAACTTTTTGCGATTTTTTTAATTGAACAAATAATGCTTAGAATTAATCCATCTAGAATCCATTTTTTTTTTTTTAAATTTGTTGCAATGAAAATCATACCGAATTATCATTTATTCTTTTGTAAAAGATGTTGACGACTCTCATTTTATCGTCATTTCTTGTGTCTAAGGGAATCTACAAAGAATTTTGTTTATTTAATCTATCCTACTTGTGAAGAAACTAACGAATTAAGATGCATATAAGTTTGTTTTGCAGAAAATTAATTCTTTTATAACATCTCTGCATATAATAGTATCATTTATGTATCATATAAGAAGCAAACGACTCTTTAATCTGTCATATAATTGTTGTATAAGTAACTTATTGTTCTATTGAAAAACAACTTATGGTATTTCTTAACGGTTAAACTTTGATGAAATTCTATTATTATTGACTACAAAGACCTCTATTGATCGGTTTCAGCTTCACTAAAGCCGTATTGTAAACTGTTATTGTACTCTTCTTGTCTGTGTTACTCGAATCTCTGATAAAACTCCTCCCCTGACAGTTACAACAATCACGCCATATAAAGATCAGATTGATCTTGTGCAACTTAAAAACAGCATACTGTTCGCCATCACTCTGCAACTCCTCTGCCTGTGAAAAAATTGCCGAAAGGATAGTCACTTTCACTTTGGCCCCTGTTCTTTATGAACTGGCAGCTGCATTCACGGAGCATAGGTCACAGGCGTCTCCAGTGCTGAAGGATAAGCCCGTGCAGCACGAAATTACAGAATCGTGACATCCTTGCTGAATTTTCCAGGGAGCGAGAGTGTGTGCTTACTTCCCCGGGGATGGTGTTGGAGATTTTTATGAGCGGAATAAGGCACTCCGCGAGATTGACTTGTTGAACTCTGGAAATGTGTGCAAGTTTAAGGAGATGAGTTCATAAATTGTGAGACTGTAACGTGTTTGCTTGTTTAGGTTGACGTGAATTGCAAGTGCTTTTTGGAATGTTGTCTTGTTGATAGCAGTAAAAGCAGGGTTGCATTCTAATCAAGTGAATGTAATTTTGTAGCATCGTGAATATTTTCTTCATCAATATTAAAATCTTTATTCATTGAATGTGTTGGAAATTATTTTAGATTATTTTTTGCTGTATCTTAAAAATTCAATTATTCCATCGTGTCCTGGTGTTATTAAAGAACAGTTGTGTTGAGTGGAGCTGATGCACGTTAGTTTTGTCCTGAATCCCAAGTCCTCACACAGAGATTGTGTTGAAGTTAAGAGATAGTGGTGATCTTAGGTGTCATCCTCGTCACTTGACCGTGGTTCCAAATTATGAGATCCTTCGCCTAAAGCTCTCGAGTTTCTTTGAAGTGCAATGTTATTAAAGCAATTAATCAATTATGCCATATCCGCGTTTATGTTTGAAATGATAAATTTCGGTCCCACAGCAAACTTTTTTTAAATTTAAAATGCTAATAATTGTAATAAGTGATTTTACTAACATAGTAAATCAGTGATTTTAAAAAATGGTTCTCTTACTTTTGTGGAAATGAAAGAAAGATTGAATTCCTAAATAAAAATAAATAAGAATTTATAACGTCTTTTTAATCAGAAAGTTGTATTTACCATTTTAAAAGAGTGGAAGAGAAAAAATTAAAATGAAGGGTAAAATTGTTGTAGTCATTCGCTAGATTATCTAAATTTGTAATTCTATACTTTTGTCTTATTGCTTTCAATTTCGTTTTTTAAACGTATTTGACAGATCTATTTAAGATTCAATAAAAATGTTAGAATTTAGAATTGGAAGGAGCTTTATTTTATGTTAAGAAAATCATATGTAGCGATTTCTGGTCCTTTATGTGAGTTGGGAAATTATTAATTATCAAGTTTTTTTAGGGATAACTTTTTATTTTTAAACTTTTAAACATTATCAGAAGAAAAATATGTGAGTAAAAATTACCAGAATGTAGACTTGAAAGTTAATATAACTTTCCCTTTTCTATAGCGTTATAATGAAATCGTTATTTTCAGAATGAAATGCATTATGCACTTCCTTTTAGAAAATAAAAATTTCTGGTTAACCCTTTGATCCTCATCGATTTTACTCCACAGCGTTTTCAAAACCTTTTATATATCTTTCATAACAACACTCATTCATCATTCCTTTTTATGGGTGTATTCTGCTTAATTCAGTTAATTTTTACAATGGGTCTTATTGGTTCCAAATTACTTCTGGGTTTTCCACCGGTTTCCGTACTGCTTTCTGTGTAGGAACAAATGAATTCTTATTTTTTACTTCACTGTATACCATTTTCACTCGTTTTTTTTTTTTAAATCATTAATCCTCTGATTGGGGGCAAAAGGTTAAGAAGAACTAATTGTCGGTTAAGGCTTTTAGCTAGCTATTATATGGGTGTAACGTTTTCGTCTTCAGATTTTCTGGCCAGAAATCTTTATTTTTATTATTAGTATTCCATTTTGCGAAAGAAGACCAGCTTTCTTTCTCGCTCTGACCAGTTTTCCCCACCAGTGTTTTTTTTTTAAAACAACCTTTTCTTCGTCGTAACCTCGTTTCTCAGCAATTCTTCCTTGACGACAGTTTTAAGATAGCGACAGTTACGTGATGCTGTTTTTAAGCAGTGAATCTGAGAGAATTTTAGGGGAGTTTTCGTGTACTTACCAACGGAAGGTGTGGCTGGATTTGTTATTGAGTGGGAAGTTATTCGATCTTAAAGAAAGGGAGGGAAGGTACTGTTCGGGTTATATAATTTTCAAGTTGTAAAATTCGATGTTGCTTGAAAATTATCTCTTCGGCACTTTAGAAACAAACCAAAAAAAAAGTTTCAATGGTAGAGAAAAGGCATGTTCTCTTTATTTGAAAAGATATAAAGTTTATTCGAGGTAACTGATGGGGAAATTTATAGCTTGACGATAAATGCTTTTCCAATCGGGAACTTATATGTCTTTCTATTCATTTATGACCTCTTAATGGTAACAAACTATTTTGATGTTGGCTCTTTGAGGAGTGGCAGTGTATCTTAGAATCACCCTCTTTTAAGGTTTTACTGCTTTTAAAAGTTTTCTAGATATAAGTTAAGAAGCATCTGAGTTTAATTATAAATACTATGTTTAATTTTCTTTATATTGTTAATTGTGATTTATTAACCAAATATGGAACGTTTACTTTTTGTTGCGAAAAAAAAAAGTGCTTTTGGATATGATATTCAAAAGACATTTTTATACACTAAGCACCTTAAGTAATCGCGATAGTGTAGTGGTCATGATCATGGACTCACGGCCGGCGGTTTTTTTGTCGAATCGTGGGTTCGAGTCCTGATGCCACTCAAGACCTGCCGTGTAGCGGGGCTGATACACGTCCAATCTGGTCAAAGCCTCCTATTGACGTGGCGGTGGAGTTTGAAGAGGTATTGCCAGCTTGGGTGTCGTCCTCATCACTTGACCGTGGCTCAAAATTTTGAGGTCCATCGCCATTCGAAATTTTCGCAATACTGTGCGAGAATTATATGAATATGCCATCTAGAGACGATTAACTGTATGAAATTTTGTTGCTTAATGTACTGTATGTAGGAACACTTTTGAAGTAAAGCAAAATAAGTTATCTCTCTTTTTTTTCTTTCAGTTTTTAATTTCCGAACATGTCTAATATGAAAAATATTGCATTTAATTTATTATTTTTTTTATATCTTCTGATAATTTGTTATGTGTATATCAAGAATCCGAGAAGAATTAAAGAAATCAATAAATTATTTTGCACTTTCTGTGTTATTTTAATGCATATTTTAGTGCCAAAGAAACCAAAGAAAACAACTCGGAATGGTATTTCCATCGCCTCCTTGCTCGATCATTGGGCAGGAAATCTTAAATCAGTACAGATTAGCCACCATCTCTTGCCCGCCGAGAGGGGAAAAAAAGCTGAGCAACAGAATAAATATAAAAAGACGTGAGGGGTAGGCCTGAATGAGAGCTCATCTGAACTGTAAACAGCCGATGTGGAAGGGCCGGGCTTTTTGACAGACAATGTGGAAAATTGTACCTTTGGAGGGGGAAGTGAAATCTACCATGACGGTCCAAAAGAATGTCATTTTCTTTTCCAAGCCAAGTATAAAAGTGGTTAAATAAAGAAACAACAAAGTTTTTTAAAAATAACTAAAGAAACGTGCATTGATCATTTCTTATAATCATAATAGAATACAGTCATATTAAATAACAAAAAATCAAAAGTGATGGAACAAGTAGCCATATTCAATTTTATCAATTATTCTTCGACTGGGGAAAATAGCCCATCAAAATTCATAAATACATAACTTAACTACTTGCTATCGAGATATCTCTACAAAAATGGGAATTGAAGGCCAAGAAAAAACCTCTATTAATTAGTTTAGAGAATATTTTCATACACATCTGCATTCAATATCAAGAAAAACTAAGTTTATACATATGTACAACATATTTCCCTGAGCTGTAATTATCTTGAATGAGAGATGACAGCGTCAAACAAATCTCTCCTCTCTATCAACTTTATTTTATTTCTAAGAGAGTTAGCAAATGTCTTCATTGAAAGGAGGTAAAATCTAAAAATGTACAAAAAAAAAAAAAAAGTCATTACAGCGTGAAAACAAATTGGGATAGTGTTGCATAATCATTTTTAAAGACATCAAAGTCATCTCTTACATCATTAAGAAACTGCTAAACACAACGAAGGAAAAGCAGGTAGGAAGGAGCTAACCCTTCATGTGCGCACATGTGCAAAGTTAACATAGCACGAAATCAGGCAATTTGGTTCGCCACGCGTGTGAGCGTAGGAACGCAATCCCACGTGCGTGACGTCATGCAGGCAAAATTCCTCTTGAGATCAGACGCCGACGGCGTCTTTGAAATTGCAGCAAGCGAAGACGCATATGGTTCACAGCAGTATCAGTTGGAGCAACTTTAGGAGTTCAATCCACTTTTCTCTTAACAGCTGGAAACACTGATTCGAGTTTAAACGAGTGATTTCCTTCTGTGGTTAGGAATAGTCATCACCAAGGCAAAGTAGGTTAATTTGTGGGATGTGCGCGAGAGCTAGAGTCAATACTACCAGGATGGGCCTCTCTGAGTAAAGATTGACATTTCTTTCCGCACTTGCCAGTTTATACCGTCCAGAAGTAAGGTTTAATGAAGAAGTATGGACAGTTCTAAGACATTACATTGCCTAACATAAGTTTATAGACAGAAGACATTTTATCAGAAAATATATTAAAAAAAGATAAAGTAAAAGATAAACAAATGCAGTGCTAATAATATTACAAATTACTGACATTCATGTGATACCATATTTCGGTTTAAATGTCAAAAAGGAATCGCAGATTTCTGAGGATTTTTTAAGAAGAAGACATACTAAGTATTTAAAGTTCAAATTAATAAATAATATTTTGAAAGGGGAATCCCATAGTAAACCTATATACATTTTAATTTACCTAAAATGATCAACGACCTGTAAAATTAAGGGTAAACAGGAAAAAGGTTGTGGTAAAATTGCATTTTTTAATTAGTCGCTTCAAGTTAATAATATAATACATATATAAATGACCTCTTTTCTCCATTTCAATAGAAAACCTTTCAATCCATACTAAGGACCCCAAACTTTTAAAAAAGAAAACAGCTATATAATTAAATTGTATTTTGAAAAGAATATATAAATATTTTCTACATTTTAATACCTTCAGGTGATGAAATTAGCGGACAGTATTTCTATATTCTTTTCGAAATACAGACTGTTATATAAGCTGTTTTCTTTAAAGTTTGGCGTCGCACAATGGTTTAATAGATGAATGGAGAAAAAAGAACTATATATATAACCATGTATATGTATGTATGTATACCTATGCAAGCTTGGCTGTTAATAAAATAATGACGCAACAAATACTCGTTTTCATTCTCAGATCGTTCGATCGCACGAAATTTAAACGTTGCGTTTTACTATGGATTCTTTTCAAAGCCGACTGATGGTAACTTTTAAATACTTGTGTAACTTTCAGTAAAATCTTTCGTAATCTGCGATGCACGCCACAAACCTGAACATATCGACATCATGAACTCGTTACTCAATTTCAATGACGTTATTAGGCATTCACGCACTGCATACTTTTTTTTTTAATATATTTTTCTTGATAAAATATTTCTGTCTCAAAACTTGGATGGTAATGCTAAATGTCGATGTCTTAAGAACTTTATTCCATCGCATTACCAACAGATGCTGCACTAATGAAATAATAACCGTAAAAGTGGAAAGAAAACTGTCGGCTTTAGAGAACCACATCCGAAAACAACATCAGCTGTTAATGATGATTATCTCTACTTTGAGAAGAAATC
>BMAW01042039.1:1453422-1529574 GCA_019974015.1 Nephila pilipes | reverse complement strand
CTTTTCTCCATTCAATGAAAAACCTTTTCAATCCATACTAAAGGACGCCAAACTTTTAAAAAAGAAAACAGCTATATAATTAAATTGTATTTGAAAAGAATATATAAATATTGTCTACATTTTAATACCTTCAGGTAATATTTGAAATTAAAATCTTTTCAAAACCAATCAAATTAATGCATTTTAAGGAAACTTTACTTTAAATAGAAATTTAATTTTACTTCAATAACATTCTTTGTATACAAAACCTTGCATCAATCTTCACACTTAATTACTTTTAGAAATACTAACAAATCGAGATTAACAACAACACAAAATCGATTTCAGCATGTTCACTTCAAATGAAAGGTTTCTTAAGTTGATTTGCTACCCACGTGCTTCGATCTACACTTCCCTACAATTTTAGTAATGTCATTGTTGCCATATTTTTTATAAAGAATCATCTATATTTCGTATCATGGATTCTAGAAAACACTCTTTCAAACCATTCTCTCGTCAGTCACAATAGGAACGAATTTTACAAATCACTTTTTGAGTAGCTCATGATTCCCTTCCCCCTCCTTTGAGCCGACCTCTTGCACGTGCTGATTCATACCAGCCCTTCGGTGATTTACAAATGGACCAACGTCACAAGATACGGATCAGATGTACATTTTCGATCAGGAGATGATGGTGGTAATGTAGACTTAAACGGGAACCTCAGGGTTAGTTCAGAGGTCAATCACAACTACTGACCAAGACATTACCTCTAGGACAGCGGAGACTTTAACTTTAGGACAAATTACTTGATTAAGATTCAGGAAGATTACCATTGAAAGAAAATACATAGCATACCTCAATGTTTTTGTATTATTGTATTGTAGCTAACTAAGTTTCGTAGAACTTTATTTTGTTTAGTACAAAGGGTAAAGTTATTATCTATTCGATTTAAAGAAAAATACATAACGTTGATTGATGGTTTTAGCGTAAAATGATAGCAAGAGCAAACCAATTTCATGACGTTCATTGCTTTTATTAATACGTGGTATAAATGCGTAGCATAATGCTATGCTATGGACGTATGCAGAGTAAGCAATTTGGAAATCATACTATTTGCAACAAAATGTTATATTAGCTATTAATGTGTGTCTTTTTGATAACTTACTAAGCTCTTTTTTCAAGGCACATATTATAAAATGGTACTAAATTATATTCGGCAATAATTTTAGTTCATGGTATCAAGATCTCGGTAAGTATTATTATTGTTAGAAGAGTTTCAATAAATAAAAGTGAGAAGACTACGTGCAAGTAGCCATGTTATAATGCAACGCATTAAAGTTATGGATGTTCGATGTTTGGAAGTCACTATTTTAATGAGTCATCGGGGGGATCATCGAATCTGCAGCGTGAAAAGAAAAAATAAAAAGAAAGAAACTCAGAAAGAGTAACTCAAGACGACGAGATCGAACCAACCCATCTCAGAACTTGGAGGTGGTTGAGTTGGAAAAGGGAGTGGTGGCCATCTCTCTCTCTCTCAGCTTAAATAAACGATCAGACCTCTTCACGAAATCTTTCGAAAGAAGGAGAGGGTGGACTAACTCAAATGAAAGAGGCCCTCGCCGAATTGGAAGAAAACAAAACAAAAAAAGAAAAAAGGAACTAATTTCGGCCTCTTTCCAACCAATAAAAAGCAAAGGATATCCAAAATTTATGCATTAACAGCTGATACTATTCTAAGTAACTTATGTTTTTTAAAGCCATTCAACTGGTAATGGAATGTATTTTAATATTAAAATTTCAGGAATTCAAGTATTGCGACACATTTCTTTTACTCTTGATTAGGAAGTATCTCTTACTATTTGAAAAAAGAATTTTCGAAATTTATGCTTTGTGTATATATAAGTAGCATACCTAATTTAAAAACATAACGAACGATCTCTTGAGAATTTATTTCTAAATTTATATATTTATCCAAATTTGAATAATTTTAAATAGAAAATATGTTTTAAAATACTCATACTTACTAAATCAACAATTCCGCTGATTATGTTAAACTTTGTAATGACAGCGGAAGGAAGTTAATATTTTATGACTTGTAATATTACCTTATTACTAGTTCTGACATTTTATCAATATTATCTTATTACTAATTCTTTTTTGTGTCACGACTTGAATCGTAAAAGCCTCTCTCATGTTCTGCGCGATTATCATTTCTTCAGCTCTTCCCCCCCCCATCCTTTTTTTATGTAGTTTTCTCCTTTTACATGTAGAAAATCTCAACATTCATAAATTCATTGTATTATGATAGTTTTATAGTATTGCAAAAAAAATAATTTTTATCATATTCTTAGTTACTTTATGTATAAAATTAACGAATATAACAGTCGTTTTAATTCTTTCCATCTGTTAGGCAATTCTCATAAGCGCACTGACATTTTCGTAATTCTCTATAAAAAGCTGTATTTTTAATTCATACCTTCCCGAATCGACATTTCCACTGATAATATCAAAAACTCAATAATAGTAGCTCAGGGATTTGAAATTTTATTACCATCATCTTCTACAAATTCATAGGTGCGTCGTGAACAAGTGAGTCAAAGCCGATTCTTTCCTATACCTCAATTACCATTTCTTCGATACGCAATCGAGATTGCAATGTCTCTCAGCGGCTTCGAACTTATCATCTTCCTGAAAATCTAATTAGACGGATCGTTCCGAGCTTAATTCTATTATGTCCCTTCCCCTCATTCTCAAGGAAGGGCTTTTTTTTTTTCCTTTTCTTCCTACCCTTGCTTGGCCTCCTCTCATTTTACATGAGATACTCAGTTGGGAAACTGATATTATGTATAGAATTTTTTCCCCGCCATCTTTTGTTTTGTTCTTCTTGGAGACGCTCTTAGGCGTCATGGATGGAAAAAAAAAATGACTTTTTTTTGTTAGTTTCAAACTTTTATCTCTAATATATTTACCACAGTTATTTTGTTTGTCGTTTTTGACAGTTTTTTATTGGCTTTTTGTTCTCTTATAAAAAAAAATTTTCGATCGTTCTTTTTTTTTTTTTTTTTTTTTTTTTGGTTGTGCTAACTACAAGAACTTTTTGACAGTTTCATTTGTCTCCCCCCCCCCGATGCATTTTTACGGTCTCCTTATTTGTTAATTGGATTCCCCTCTATTCAGTGTATGTAGATGAAGATTCCTTGTTTGATTGCCTTCACTCAGTAATTAAATCTGGAGTAATTTGGATTTTCATCGTCCCCAAAGGCGGTGGCTTCTCGCTGGAAATCTGAAAGATAAGATGTAATTATTTCACAAATGAGTTATTATGAAGGCTACTTTTTTTTTAAATAATCGTTGGAGGTGCTTTTATTCGAGGTTCTTAATTAACAGCATCACCAGATTATAATTTAAAAAATCTACAACAGTTTGCATAATATATGTATGTGTGTGATGGGTACTTCAATGTTTTGACTTGTAAGAAAGCCAAGGGCCGAGAAAAAAAAAATTCCATTAGATAATTTGTTGTAGCGATGAACGTGATGAAATAATTTATTTCAATGCGAGGCTATTTAAGAATATATTTTAATTATCCTGCTATAATTATTAACAGTCCAATAATTGGTAAATCTTTTTTCTGAAATAATTAGTTTAAAAAAAAAGGTAATTGATATGATAAATAATGTTTCAATATGTAATTATTAGTTTTAGGTGTTTTAAGTTTTCGTTTCTCTTTGTATACTTCCAAATTAATTTTTTTAAAAAAATTGTAAGCTACGTAAAAATTAAACCAAAATTTATTACATAAAAATGAGACTGATTTTTAAATTTCGAGAAAGTTGTAAACATTAGGCAGTATGCCATTTCGGAATCTTTTTTTTTTTTTTTTTTGTGATATATTATTTGCTACGAATTTACCAAAACAAAATACAGATACTTTGCTATAGTTTTCAGTTTATATCTTACCGTTTCCATTCAACTTGGCTTTTACTGAAAATACTTTAAATCAACATCTTATTTGCTGGAATTGAAGGTTAACCTGTGCGCAAAATTTTTTAGCCGTGAAACGTGTAACGTTTATGACCGAAGTATTATAACATTTTAAGTTGTAAAAAAATACTGGTAATTCTTTAATTGCTGTACTCGAACTGCGCAGGTAAATCAGAATAATATTTATCTTAAGTGGAAAAAATGTGTATAAAATTTTATTACTTTCCAAATTTTTTTTTGTCTGCACTTTTTGTCAGATCTTTCCTCTTAAAGAATCTCTTTTCAACAAAGAAAAAAAAAGTATAATATGCGGCTTCTTTTATGAATCTTTCCGAAACATCGTAAACTAAAACAATAATCCGGATATTCCATATTTTATGACCACCCTTAACATTGTTTTACACAACCTCTGTTCCTTTCACCCCACCTCTTCACCTTCATTCCCCCCATCCATTGCAATTTAAGACTTCTTATGCGGCACTTTACATAAATAACTTCCGAAATACAAAGGCGTTCGTTGTAGTAATTTCTCGCCGCCAATTGCAAATAAGAATTTGGAGACGAAAGATTCGTATTGGCCAAATGATTTTTTTCCCGCTATTATTATTTTAATTGCCTTTTTTTTTTTTTTTAGATCTTTCATGGTGTAAATATTTCAACCTACGAACTAACACAATTCGTATAAAATTCCACCATCTTTGTTCAAAAACGATAAAATCGTGACATTCTTTATTATTTAATCACTGTCTGGCGGTACAAAATATAGGTCAACTACACATGTTTTTCTCTAAAGATCTTTCGTGTTTTGTCATTTAGCGTTATTGTTCTTCGGAATTAAATGCATGTTGATTTTGAAATTAATAATGGGACCATTGTCGTTTAAGGTTTTATTTAAAAGGTCTTTTTAAGTTTAGATATATAGCTTTTTGAAAAACATTTCTTAAGATAAATATATTTATTATTTTCTTATTTTAATAATTTATCTTCAATATTCGTTATATTTCATCAAATACCAGTAAATGAATAAATATTTTCTTAGATTTACATATGGCATTGTGAGTTACAATTGAAAGGAAATCGTATGGTTTATTATATGTCAGTTAATTGTTAATGCTAAATACAACCGATAGACATTGGTATTCTCCCCCTTTCTTTCTTTTTATAAATATAACCAACCCATTGAAAAAAAAATTTGCATATCACAATCGATGAAAAATTTGTATTATGGGGAAGATGAAAAAAAAGTCTCAACTTTTTCCCATTTCCCCATAGTATTTATTTATTATTTCATTCTGCATTTTACATCAATCGTCTTTGGATTTTATTATCATTAAACTGCGAAACAAGTCATCTGCTGTATAAATAATGCAAATGGTTTGTTTTAATTTCATTTACGTTAATGTGAAATTAATATAAGTCTGATTGTGTGTCGAGTAATTTAGAACTACCATGATTCTGTTGATAAAAATTTACCTAGTTGTTTTGAATTTTTTTAGAAAAATAATTATTACTTAGAAAATACTATTTATTACTAATCGACATGGCTTAATATCGTAATGTAATGCAGCGTTAACACATTTATCTGATAAAAAAAATGTCTTTCGCTAATAAACTTCTTGTCATCAATATTAATATGCATTCAAAACAAATTTAACTGTTTTAACCCAATTTCCTTCAGAAAATTACCGTGTCCCACAGAAATTACACATCTAAAAGAAAAAAGCCTACTTGGTTGATAAATGATTATATTATTATACATGTTTATAAAAAGTTTGGCTCGTACAAAGCGCGAAAAAACAATGAGCGTGAACTGTTTCACAGATATTCATTAATAGGTCGATGTTCGTATTCTTTTAGCTTCAGAATTCTATGTTGAACGTTAATCAAATTAAAAGATCTACGTTTTGATGTTGAGTAGGAACAAGGAAATACGATTTTTGAATGGGTAGTTCTTTTTCATCTTCCGTTTTTAAATAATTCACTTTTTGATAAACATATTTTTAAATTAAATTAGTGAATTATTGTTCATGGTAATTGAATCATATCGATTTTTTGATCCAAATCTTTTTTTTTTTTTTTTTAATTAGCAGTTTCTTGTTTTCACCAGACTCTTTTGCTGTTTTCCCTATTATTGTATTACAATGATCAGTGCTTGTTTCGTTTTTTTTAAAAAAATGTTACATTATTAATCGAATTTAAAAGTTAATTTTTAAAATTAAAAATAAAGCGAGGTAAAAGTAAGAATGATAAGAAATGAAGCCTTTGTTCTGGAATATTCGTTACGTTGCGAAATTTCTGAAACACATTTTTTTTTTTAAAATTCGCAACGAAAATTGTTTTTGTTTTGTTAAATTTAATACGTGAAGAAAGTATACTTCAATAAGTCTGCAACTTAACAGATTAGTTTAAAATTAATTAATATTTTTTTTACCCCATAGACTCACGTCGAATGTACTTATTTATTTTTCTAGTTTTCTATTGAAGAGCATTTTTTTCCATTATTAGAATTTTTCTTAAAATTATGCTTTTGTTTGATAAAAATGTTTAGTATCCTATTCTATTTATTTTGGAAAAATTCTATTTCATCAGTTAGTTATCTATTTACTATTCATCGAATATTTATGTAGTATTTGGTGTAATGTCCTTTTATATGTGACTTAATCCTTTACTCAAGATAATCTATATATATATATAATCGTACTAGTTTACGTTTACACGAATTTGTGGCGTTTGACCATAGTAATGTTGTCAGTAACATGAATGATAAGAAGCATTTAAATGGAGATTAAGGGGGAAGGAAACTTTCTGAATCTTTAAAATTTTATTGTTTTATCTCTCTCCTCTTAAAAAAAAAGGGAATTTCAAGAAAATTAAAATTTCTTTAATTTTAAGTAGTTAATGTTTTCCTTTTCTGTTAAAAATATTCAAATTTTTTTCCCATGTACCTTTAAGAATCACCATAAAGGAAAGAAGAAGAAACACTATAATTCTAAAAGTAACTGTAGAACATACGGATGTATCTCACCTTCCATTTTTTCCCCCTGTCTAAATTTTCTCATGACCAAATGTCACGATGTCAACGGGAAAAAAAACTCCCACAACTCCACTGACCCTCGTCGAAGTTTCATTGTAAGAATGACATAACAGTTAAAACTTCCTTTCTTTTCGTTTTTATCTTCATATTTTAGTGGCGATTTAGCCCACTTTCGATTCCACTAGAGAAACGTATCGTTGAGAGAGATCAAATTCCATAACTGTGGTGACCCAATCTCCATTGTTGCCAGTGATTCCCGCTCATAAATTCGAAAATCGTCTGCCGGAATCTTCAACCGGCTTCAAAAATGTCAATTTACCACTGCTGCCATCGTGACCGCCATTGGACAACGGAAGAACAGATGATTATTAAGAGTTTTGACCGTCGGGAAAAAAGAAGAGGGTTGGATAATACTCTGGCAGTAGACAATAGGCATATTTACGTGCTTTAATCTTGGTCTCACGGCTAGCCAAACAATCATCTTATGTGAGATTTGGTCATCAAGACATTTTCTGTCGATTGATCTTCGTGCCTTAACCACCCCCGCGCAATTTTAGAATTTGATCTGGAGTCCCAACCTTCGTGGGAATTGCAATAACAGTGAATGGGATTTTGAGATGTGTTCTTAAAAGCATCGTTGCTCTGGTTTTCATATTTTTTTAAGCAGGGATTTAGAGGTAATACGCTTAGCCTAAATTGATTTTGTTGTAAATGATGCGTTACTTGTTTGTTTTCGTTAAATCCTCTTCGCGAATTGTAACGGAAAAACTCTTTTTCCCCCTTTCCCCCCTTTTTAAGGAACTTAGAAAACCATTTTAAACATTTTAAAGCTGTTTGTGTGTGTGTTTCATTTTTTAAATGTTCTTTAGAGTAGGCTAATATGTATATTATATATAGTGTAGGCAGGAATTAAATTAATCTAAAAAGGGGTCTATTCTTAACGTGTAATAAGTATTATATTCTTGTATATTTATGTGAATCATAAAATTTACTTAGGAGGATAAAAGATTCAATTTGCCAATACGTATTAATTGGAATATTTATCGTTAAAAAAGTTTTCCCCCTGATTATTTTTTTCGTTATGGTCTTGAATTTTTTTAAAATGATTGTTGATTGCAAAATTTTCGTATTATTGGGGAAAAAAAAAAAAAACCACACAGTGTTCCTTTTACAAACGTTGTTTTTGCTGCACGTATTAAAAATGTAAATAGAGTGTCTAGTCTGTTTGGATTTAAACTCCTATCCGATGGTTCAACTTTATACCTTCCAAGTGTCCAGTACAATTCAAAGGATGCAATTTAAAAGTTATTTTTATACCTGAATATTAAATTTAATAGAGAGTGAAAAAGCTAATGAAAATTTTTTATTATAAAATATTTGGAAGTTGGCTGTAGATTTGGTTGAAAGTTAAGTTCTTTTTGCTGTACGAAATATTCCAGAAATGGGTTTCATTTGTACCGGACTTCATGGTTAATTTGTACCTAATATTAAAATTATCTAGAAAAACATGTAATACGACCCTTTCTTGGAAGGGGAGAGGGACACACTTTCCTTATCAACATATTGAAACAAATATCTCAAGGAAAAATATTTTTTCTTACTCTCAAAGTCATCGTTTCGTGGTTTTTTTTTTTTTTTTTTTTTGCGTGTAACATGTGTATTGAAAGGAAATGATATTCTGAGAACTATGCAATTTGAAGAAGAAATTGCTCTTGACCTTGCCCATTCTGTTTAGTACCATTGATGACAGAAAATTTCCTTTTCTTGTTATCAACTAATCAATTAGCTGGCTTTTCAAGTGTGCTGACTTGCTGTTTAGAATACGAGTAATCAGCGCATAAAATCTCTAGGTTATTGCACGATCAAAGAAATTTGAATTTATTATTTCTGAATAACCTAATTTGGTTAAACGTTTTCATAAAAAGTATGCTGCGCAAACAAAAACATGTTTAAATTCATAGGAATTATCTGCCATTTTTGTTAACATTAATTGTACGTGTTTGGAAGTAGTTCTACCTTATTTTATGACTTTAAAGTTAAGTCATGAAATTTATTTTTGAAACTGTAATATCCAATGTATTTTTGAAGCGCAGAACTTGTTTTTATTCTATTGAAAAAAATGTCATTTGTAAATAATGCTATCAAAATATCTGTTGTACAAGAATAAATAATCCGACTATTTATTCCATTTAATTATATATTTATTCTTTATTCAGATAACTATGACCTTCTTCCTTACAAATTAAATTAAAAAACAGAATATTAACAAAAATTAATTTGAGAGTTTGAATCTCTATGGTAGTCGTGCTATTGAATTGCATCTTGAAGTAAACCTGCCTGGCGATATCATTAAATGCAATACAATATTTTAAATTCAATTTTATTTGTACATCAATGAATATTTCAAGACTGCTCACTTTTTTTTAAAAAAAACAAATCTAATGTAAAGAAAAAGTATTTTGAAATGGTTAGGCTTTTTTTAAAAAAAAAATTTCAATTTTCAAAACCACACTTGTCTTAAATTCTAAAAATTCCAATTATGTTTCATAAAAAAATTAAATCTTTAATTTTGTTTTAGAATCTTAAAAGGATAGCTTGTAAGTGAAAATCAGTGTATGGGGGAAAGTTCATCACTGTATTATACTCGTGACCAATTTTTTTCTCTGCTATCTTAACGCGCTAGATAACAGTGTGACAGTTCTTTATTTTTTTTAACGATAGATTTGAACTTGCGTGTGTTTTTTCCGTCCCTTTTTTGTTAAATTCTTACCTGATATGAGCAAAATGGACTATATCTGTATCAAAGGTAAAAGGGACGATTTCTGAAACATCAGATTGATTTTCTGTTTAAAATTCAACGTTGAGCTCTTCATCAGTCGTCCTTCCTCAATCTTGTGGTTTAAAGAAGAAATAAAGAATTCCGACCTATTCTTTGGCAGTACCTGCCTAGACGGGCTTTTGTGACACCATTAAACCTCGGCAACAGTTTCTTCCTTACCTTGAAGCAGGTTTGGCTTCATTTTTGATGGCCAAAGGCTAAAAGATCTCCTTTGACCAGCGGAATTTTTAAGTGCAAAGGTTATAATCCAGGTTTTCTCTTTCAAGATACAATTAAGATGCAATTACGTTGCCTGTATTTTTCAGTGCCTTTCGTGTAATTGTAGTTTTACGATGTCCCCTTTTCTTATCTCTTGGTAAAGCTTTCATACTGCACTGTTGCCGATTGTACTGTAAAGTAACGCAGCCAGTGTCATCAGCACTTAAAGGTCCACATCTATTCTGGGATGTGTACTTACGTGGCTGGTCGTGATATTGTACGCCTTTTAACTTTTCCTTAAACTCGTTCTTAAACGACCGTTCATTGTTTCAATTTTTTAAGCTTACGTGACTGAAGATCTCTTGTTAATCTCGATGTTGCAGATTAAATATTGGACGTCCAGGAAGTTATGTTGTTGAATCAATCGTTTCTTAGAAATTTTTCTGATGTGTGTATGCAATGTTTACTTTGTGTTAGGGTTATTAAGCATGCTGATGGTATTCTTTGTCATATTTTACATTTTAATAACAGGTGATAATGATGAAGGAAGGAATAGTATCCTGAAATTATCGTAAATATTATGATTTTTTTCGGTATAAAATTTCTTGATTCAATGTGATATCTTTATTTTTGGTTATTATTAATGTTCATTAGCGTAAAGTTGTAAATGGTTAAATAAAATATTTATCATGTTGATTTTTAATCAGATGATTCGCAGAAATTTTAATATTTCTTCATTTTTAATTTGATTATGTTCTTTCGATCGAGTTAATACACAAAGTTTTTTGTTTGTTGCTGCTGATTCTGAAACATCAACGGACATTAGCAACATTTAATAATTGTTTTTAAAAAAGACAATTTTTTTTTATTTGTGATTAAATTTTTAAAGTAGAACCGACTCATTTATGTCTAATGTAAGAAATGATTTTATTTCCATTAGAAATTGCTAAAAAATTTAAGTATTTACTAAGTTATATAAGAAATTAAAATTATTGGTAGATAAGCAATTCTTTCGGCGTCTTATGTAATTTAACTTCTGTATTTATTGAAACACGAAATAAAAGTAT
The DNA here is from genome assembly GCA_019974015.1 of Nephila pilipes. Lineage (NCBI taxonomy): Eukaryota > Metazoa > Arthropoda > Arachnida > Araneae > Nephilidae > Nephila > Nephila pilipes. The sequence continues at coordinate 1,518,473 of BMAW01042039.1, read as the reverse complement.
TTGTAAATAAGTTTTCTCACACAATATCTCTTTCGTAGCTGATCAAACTTTATCCCATTTCTTATGAAACCAAATCATAAATCATGTGTAAACAAATAAAAATCAGTAGAGGAAAAATGTGGTAATGGAACATAGTCTACCATTCCTTTTTATGGTCAGTCGGTTAAAAATTAAAATTCCTGTCTCGTTGCTGAAACTATTGATAAATTTTCCATAAATCCCCTGCCACCATCACCTGAAGACATTATTGGCCTTCAAATAACCAAAGCACCCCGCTATGTACCGGTTGTCATCTTTGGTGTAGTGTGAGGAACAACATTTGCTGACCCTTTCATCTCTGTTGAGGGCTGCTTCTATCACGAAGCGGTGAAGCAAGATTTCTCGATGGAACAGGTTTTTTCCGAACACTCTCTTCTGGATCTTGAACCTACACCCCGGGTGAAGGTGTTCTGGTGCCAACCTTTGACATGGGACTCTGCTTGGATAGGATTTCACCCGTCATCAACATTCACTTGCCGTATAAGGTTACTGTTAGTACCTTTTTCGAAGATTTAATTTTTTTTTTGGAATGCTTGCTGGGAATTGAAGTTCATTCTCTTTCCCTTTACCTGCCGCCATCTCGTCTGCATTTTTTTTTATTGGTGAAAGTTTGTGTCAGTAAGATGTGTTGAACGGTGTATTTGTCTCGGCACGAGTAAAAAAAAATCGAATAAAAATTCAAAGGAACATGTTTTGGAATTACTTCGTGTTCATTTGAGTATTAAGTATGGTGAAATGTTTTGTGTTATATCATTGATCGGAAATCCTTTTATTATATTCGTTTAAGAATCATTTCGGGACCAGAATCGTTCGTCCCAACTAGTTGCTTTTTATCATTTGCAGAATTTCTTTTCAAGTAATTCTTCAGATGTATATTTGTCTTTAAGAAATTAAATACTACAACACTGCAATCATTTGAACGTTAAATTATTAAAACAAAATTTGTGTTGGAACATATATTTTTCTTAATGTTCGATCCCTTTATTCTTTTACTGTAATCTATGTAACTACATTAAAGATGGAAAAATAACTTACATAATCCAATAATCATTAATTGTTTCGTAATTTTATTTCCTGCAGAGCCACGATAAATACTGAATATTCAGTCCGAAGTCTGATTTAAAAAAAAAAAAAAGCTGAAATAGAGGGTTTGATACCTCGCGGAAAACATTATTTTGATTGATTAATTATTATACATATATATGCATACTAGCTTTAATTTCTGCGAGCAGACATGACTGATCGTTATTTCTCTCAGACTGAACGCTAACTATCTCATTAAAACAATCTCTTGAAAAATAAAATATATTTTGTTATCTTAAAAAAAAATTCAGTTTTAAATTGTGTTGATTCATAGCATCATTTAGGTTTGTGCATCATAAATGCAATCGTTATTAGTTTTATAAATACCTTTCGCATTTAATTTCCATAAAATATCAGTTTATTCGTGCTAAATAGTGGTTTAAAAATGAAAACTACTCATTTATGTTAATTTGCAGGTCCATTGAAATATAGGTCTTTCCTATTTATAATTTCCCTCTATTGCGTATAATTAATTTTTACCAATCAACTAGAAAAGTCTAAAACATTGAAATCCAACTAAATAATGCATAAATTATTTCTGAAATTCGCTTGAAATTGTATTTATTCCTAATACCATTTACATGCTTAAAATGAAATTGTAGTCTAAAGCAAATTAATGTGTTGAAATCTCTCTGGGGCACATTGCAAGAGAAGTAATGTGGCGATTCAAGATTGTTACAAAATAGCTGCAATTACTTTTCTGTCTTCCTATAAAAGTAAAATATAAAAGCAAAGGACAGACATCTAAGGGTTTGAGCGGGAAGACACGAAATTGGTCCATCCAACCGGATTTCCTACCCTCCCTAAAGTTGAATGATGATGTTGATTATCCCGGGGCAGTCGTCATCTTCCGACGAGAAACAGGCCGCCGCACTTGTCGCCGATGCCACATCAAAACAGGTCGCCATATTTATATTCAGACTTTTCTCTACTTTGTGTGGCAACAATAGATTTTATCGACGACCTTTTATGTTGGGTTTGATTGGAGATGATAAAGAATCAATTTATACTGATGCGTATCTGTGTTTTTGACTCTGGGTATTGATTTCGAGCACAAAGTTTTGATAGTTAAATATTAATTAATAATTAATGTTAACAATTTAAATGTTAAATTTTTCTGTTGCTAACAATGTTCCAATTAAATTTTTTTTTGAAATTAGTCCAGTTTTTCATTCGATCCCCCCACCCCCTTAAGATTTTCAATAGATGTATATTCCTATTTGAAAGCAATTTTTATTTTGAGAGATGGATTATTTTCCCAATTCTTTCGATATTGACAGTCAAATTTTTAAATAAATTTCGTTCAACAATTGCTCAATTTTTTTTATTATTTCATTTCGATGGATTTCCATAAATGAATAAATGGTACGATCTTGGAGCACTTTCACTACAAATGTGAATGAACTCTCATATGAATATGAAACGAATATTTTTGATATATATTGGAAAACACCCATAAATGTTGCAATTTTAATTAATAGCAGTCATTTGCTTTTTTAAAAAAAAAAAATACCTGTTTCTACTATTCAAAATAAGTCTCATTTGTATTTTAAAAATTATATAAGAGCTTAAATTAAAAAAAAAAAAAAATGTTTGTTCGAAAAATTAAGTGCTGCCTTCACAAATACGAATATATTAATTTCTGTGATGCATTATCGTGTTGAATTGCTTGTGAATATGATTAAAAGAACTTAACAGTTTTGGCTTTGCATACTATTAAATATGTCTAAAAAAATATTCTTTTCAAAACTTATTTAAAAATTATGTGCGAGAGAACAATTTGAAATTCTGAAGGAGAAAAAATGAAGTACTTTAAAATATTTAAAAAGGTATTTTACCGCCAATTTCACTCTTCGTAAATTTTAATTTTCTAACGTATGAACGCTAAATGTAAAATATTATTTTTTCAAGATTGTCTCCGCCTAGTGTTTAAAAAAATGGGAGCCAAATTCGAAACTTCATTTCTGTATATAATAATCAGAGCAGCATATTTTAATATACTACTCATTTCTGTTCATTTATTCTTGTATAATATATGTTCCATATTTTGTCAACTGTACTGTAATGTTCAATTAATCATAACTTTTTTTTTTAATGTATTACATGCATTAAGAGATTGTGTGTTTGATAATCGAACGTTTCTAAACTTAGTAGACACTCAAAATTATAAATTTTGTGTTATAAACCTTACGAATTTACATGAATATTGGGGTATTTTTCTACCTGAAAAAATAGGTTCGAAAATGGATCTCTTGCTCTAGCATTAGGCGAGGACAAAACTTTAAAATAATCAAAGAAAAACAAACCAATGTTATGCGCGATAGGTAACAATGTTTTCAGGCAGCCACTCGCATCTCATCTATAATCAACAAATGAAGCAATAAAAAAAAACGACGTGCATTAAATAAGGTCGTTATGCTCAACGCGTAATTTTCATGGCCTGCGACAAGTCTTTGTGCTGAAGGCGATTCCTCTGAAAGTCTATTCTAAATAACAGGTCTTAAGAGAGAGAAATTGGATATGATGAACACTGGAAGAGAAGCACAGAAGTTATGACCAGGCGTCTTTCTTTTTATTATTTATCTTTCTTTTTATTAATTTATTGTTTTATTCCATCAGCATGATCATTGGTAGGAATCTTTTCTAATGGCGACGAGTTTTTTTTTTTTTTTTTTTTTTCCCCTTCCTTTTTTTGTGATGCCATACGTTGGCGAAGTTTTTCTGTTTCTACCTGCCAACACTCGCCGCATACGTAGAAATATGATTTTGATGAGAGTTATATCCAAGAAATTGTTCTGTTTTTTTTTATATACGTGTATCATTATATTTGAATAATGATATAAATTACTGCATAAATGGAGTATTTTTTCATTCAAGTGAAAATTATTTTTTAAAATTTATCTGAATGCCTTTTTAAAAATTTCCTTTTAATATTTAATTTTGATTTAATATAGTTTTAATAATTAACCAATGTAGTATAATTAAGTAAATTTTCATTAGTTTTAATGCTTTAATACGTATTTTTGATTCTATTTATTATTTAATCTATACGTAATCTATTCATGTTATCTTATTAATTTGTTAGAACGAAATATTCGAATGGAGGCAATTTGAAATTTTCTCGTGGAGTTTATTTACTTTTTAAATTTTTTTAAAATTTCTTTTCTATTTTCACTTCACTTTTCAGTTGCTTTAGTACTTTAAAATGAGCTTACTTTTAATATTTCATTCTTCAAAAGAAGTGGTGAAAACTCTGTAGAGTGCATACAAATATTATTCATTTATCCCTTCAAAAAATATTTTAAAAATAGCTTTAAAAAAAAGTATAATACTTATAAGATTGCTGTTTTTGCTAATAAAAACCTTTCATTTCCTATTTAAACTCATAGCTATTGCAAATATCTCCTCGAAATGTATATTGTTGATTATATATATATATATATACAAGGTTCGATTTTTTAATTAAAATTAATGTAAAAATAAGGTTTCTTGATATAGAACACAATTTTGTTGGCATCAAACCGATAAAATGTTTACTAAATTGATTTAAATTGACGTATGTTATGTAAATTGTTTTTATTGATTTATTTAAAACGGGGGGGGGGGTAACTCCCTGCTATGTGTTTATGTGCTTTCTTGTTTTATATGCTTTGAAATCCAGTTGACTGAAACAGGGTCAAATCAATATTTTTTAAGTGTTAAGAAGCCGTCATTTTTAACTGTTGATACTGGAATTATTATTATTTTTTTTTATCTTGGCTTCTTTTTTGGCATACTTTTATGGATACCTGCCAATAAATTTTGATATTGCTGCGAATCAGCATAACTTCGATCTGTTTCAGTTATTTTCTTTATATCATTCAATGGATAAAATCAGAGGAAAGATTTAACATGTTGCATTTTAGATTCCGTCTATGTCTAGATTTTCTCTCTTCATTATAAAAATTTTCATTCCATTTTTAAGCGTTTCAGTTTTCCTTTGAGCGTAAAATCATATTTATCTGTTTGTTTGCTTCGTGTCTAATTTAGTTCTTGGGTGCATTTATTTTCTTGTCAAATAAATACGAATGTATCAATTTAACCTGCCATTTATTCGTTTATAAATAAATCGGATCCCTCTTGCATCATGCATAAAACATTTAAGGTCCACTTTTACCATAAAAAACTGCCGTCCTTCTTACTTAAATCCCAAAACGTGAACAAGCTGCAGATAAAAGCAGTTATTTCCCAAATAAGATTCCCACGATTTCTCTTGTCTAATCCTTTTCTGGGAATCGATCAAAGTATCCCGAAGGCGAGTTTTTCATAAATTGCATTTTCATACTTTGCACAGGAACAGCTGGGCTCTCCGCTAAGCCAGTAATCAAAAAGCACTTGTTACCAAGAAACAAATGGGTCACACAATGAAATTGCTCTTTCGAAAATCCTGCTTGTTTGCTCGACTGAAGTTATGTATCCGTCCGAATAATATGGTGTAATGATATCGTAAATATTACGTGCATTTGTGGATTACTTACAATTATTTTTCAGGTTTTTTTTTCCTCCTTCAAATGAAATCATAATTCAATATGAAACATTGAATTTAAAAACTCTTCATTGGGAGATCAATATACTACTCGTCTTAAATTATACTTTAAATTAAAAAAATATACTTTATTTAAATAGTAAATTTCTAAATATTTACAGGTTATTGGAGAGAGAGAACTGACACTATAAATACTTGAATACCTATCGTTAAGTAACGCGATTTAATGTTCATTTCTTTGTTTTATGAATGAATTGCAAGATTTATTAATTGACGTAAATTGGTGTTCTTTCATAAAAAGTTTTGATGAATAACTTTTAATTCGTGACGTTTTATCGTATTCGATTTCCGTCGCTGATTGACAAATATTCAAAATTATAAAATTGTGAAGATATAAAAATTTGATTAAAAAAATACTTGTTTTTGACTATAGATTGTGTTATTGCGGAAGTTGATGTTACTATTGTGCGGTCTCATCAATGAAAGGCGTCAAAACAAATTTGAGATTGATTCAGAAATTCGTTTCAATATGTGCCGCGTCGAGTTGTTGCTGTCGATGAGAGCTGAATTCTGGAAACCAAATAATAGATGAACAAATTTCTCTAAAGAAGGCGAAGATGGTCTCATTGACCTTGGAAAATTATGACAATGGTTTTCTGAGATGTTAAGGGTGTCATAACTCATTGACTTATTTGAAGAAGCTAAAACGATGTTTGGACAACACAATAATAAATTACCCCATTTCCATTCTTAATACTCCATTTCACATTGCTTATATGGGTACATTTAGAGCCCTTCCTCCCCCCCCAAGAACAATATATCTTTATTCTGCTATGTTTTTCAACAATATTAAATATTTAAGTTTTTGAATAAAACTACTATAATTATATACTTTTTAAAACATGTTTATAAGGATTCGAATGAAGGAAAATCACACACGCGCGCGCAGTTATGTTAGCATTCATGCAAATGAAGAGACTTATAATATTTAATTGCCAACTGATGACTTGAAAAGAAATTATTCAACTTGAAAGAAATACATTTGATATTCCTCGGTTTAATAACGACCAGCTTTGATTAGGATGTAACTTCATAGAACTGGTTGACCTGTAGAACAGGATTGGTTCCATTTAATCGATTTGAAAAAGTTACTTAGAAAAGAAGAAACCTCCAGGCCACTGACTGTACGAGAGCAATTAAAGGATAATTTTACCTGACATTCAGTGGTTCTTACCTTGAGGAATGATGTTTTCCATAGAATTTAAAGGGTTATATACGATCTCTTTTTCCCACTTGATCGCCAAAGTTAGAAAAGTTATCTTCATTACGGAATGCCGATTCATTCAACATTTCAAATGATATTGAAATAAATTTCTATTGCAGTTTCTCGTTTTAGTGACCATCTCATTTATTGAAATGTAACTTGTGCTTTGGTTGATTTTTTTCATCCTTTTGACATTAATTTAATTTATTTTATTTTTATCGAGTTTGAGTCCCATTCTTATTCATTGATGATAATTTAAGGAATTTTTAAAGAAAATTTTGAAATATTTTTAAGGAAGGGGGGGGAAAAAAATTTATTTATATATATATATATATATAAAATTGAAATAGTATCATTAATTATTGTAATATTTATGCTTTCTCTGTAACGTTCCTGTGATTACTTCTTTCTGTTATCTTTATTAATTATTTTAAATAGATATTAATTAATAGCATATTGAATAGAAAGTCATACAGTTGATGATAGCAGCTATTTTATTCAAATCTTAGAATATGAAACAGTTTATTCATAACCTACTCTATCTGTGGAAGAGATACCAACACGCATTTGATCTAACGTATAATAAACTTATTATTTATCTCACTGAACCAATCTGGTTCAAATCCTTAAATGATTTTATAGATGAGGGTTCGAATCCCTGACCCTTTGTATATCATCTCTGTGATCTCACCATTACTCTTAAGTTTAATTTGATCTGCATAAGTCACGTTTCATCCATTGAGAGAAATTTCAATTCAAACAACATCATTTAAGGTCCCAATGTGTTACCGTCAGCGTTATGTCCTGAAAATCTTGTTAATCATAGAAAAAATTGTATGCAACATTTCTTGATTTTGTTTCAAATCTTCTCTTTTACTACAGATTATTTTTGTAATATTTTTAATGAAATCTTGTTTTTCCGTCTCCTTTCCGTTCTTCCTTTCGAAGACATGATTCTTCTTACATCCTTCGCACCATTCTTAATTAATTTTAGGTTATAGAATAAAGGATCGAAGACATAGACGCTTCTTACTTCCTTCGCATCATTCTTAATTTGTTTTGTCCATAAAATAAAGGATATTCTTATTTTGAAGGGGGGAAAGTAATATATTTATTATTTGCTGTGTATGAAGAAACGTTTTTAGTCACTTTATATTGAGTAAATTTGTAAGTTTTAAAAAGTGTATGCACTAGTATTTAATAATATGTTAATTAATATTAGAATTAAATAAGAAATAATTAAATTAAAAAAAATTGAACCAAAATATATATTACTTCTATGTATATCTTTTTTTATTTCTTTTTTATCATTTTTTCAGAATTATTTTTAAAAATTTGAAATATTTTTTTCTTTTCTTTTTACTTTTTATAATTAAGTTTTGTTTGTCAATCACTGTATATTATTTTTGTGAGTTCCAAAAGTTAAAAATTAATTCTTTTTTGAAAGCGAAAACACAATATAATTTTTTCATTTTTATTTTATTTCCTGAAAATAACAAGTATAAGAGAATCAATATCTGAGAATCATGCTGAAAGTGTAAAAAATGATTTGACCACATAAGTACCATTTTTAAAAAATACAATGAGTATTGTAATCTATATTCCAATGGGTTTTTTTTTTAAATACTAAATGATATTGGTGTATGTTTAACTCATTTCATTTAGTTTTATCCTTCATGACAATCATGCACACACAAGTGCTTTCATCTGCATACTAATTTAATTTCTTTGTTTTTCTAGGAAAAAGTCATTCGTGACGTAACATGTAAAGTTAAAGAATTATCCTTATCAAATGAGCGATAAATAATATCAAATGGTAGCCACGGGGTTTTCTCTTAATGGTCGACGAAGGCTTTTACCGTGTGTAAGAAATGATAACTCGCGCCTACGGCAATGGTAACCTGTCTGGCGATTTTTGATTCTCACAGTCGCCGATAGGGTTCAAGCGGTCAAATCTCGAGTAACATCACACACCATCGGGTCAGTATATTCCCGCACGAATAGTACATGGGCTTGGCTCATCACTTTGACCTTAATAAAATATGCATAACATTCGATTCATTTCATGTTTATTGAAAACAAAAAAATCGATTTTATTATAAGGAAGTGTCCTCCGGAATTACGTACTTGCGGTAGAAAATGGAATCTATTTTTGAAATGTAATGAATTCCGGTTCTTTTTTTGTATGAGATAGTTTGAAATAAGTGGTTCTGGCAAAATTTGATTATCAGAGGTGGCCTTCTAGAGGAAAATAGAATAAAAAGAACAAAATTAATAATAAAAAAAAGTTTTTCTATTGAATTAAAGATGTGTCTTAGGTAAGAAATTGATTGAACTTTTGAATCTTTCGAATGAGTTTCAATCAATTGAAATAATAATTTTAAAAAAAGTTTTTGTTTAATGTTGTGTTTTAAATGTCGAAAACAAAGGAATGAAAAATTAAGTCATCAATATGTTTTAATCCTAAAATTTTTGATATTGATTTAAAAAAATTCTAAACATGTAAATTTATAAGTCGTGAATAAATATATACATACACAGGTATAACTGCTATCCTGTGCGAATATGTTTTGCAACATTTAATAAATTTCATTTAATTTATAAACATATTTCATGTTGATAGTTAAGTAATAAACAAGTGAGAATGGTAGGAGTTTATAGAAATGATTGGTCTCTTACTCATTATAAATTAAATAGAGAAAAGAACAGGAGAAAAATAATTTTGGTAAAAGTCATGTTGAAAATCTGGCATGTTAGTTAAAAATATAGCCCGAAATATCACATGATTGATGTTTTTCGTTAAAAAAACAGTTTTTGTATGAGTTTGGGCGTTAGTTTACTATTCTGTCGTACATATTTTTTTTCTTAATACTGCAATTTTATTAGTGAATACTTTATTTTCACGATATTTATAAGTGTCAACGATGTGTTTTCGGAACCTATAATACACTAGGTATATTTCTAATATTAATTTATGCATCATCTAATTGAAAATTTATTGTAAATAATACTTTATAAAAATCTATAAGTTGTTTTATTTGCAAAAAAATTTGAAAACATCACAACGAAGATATAATATTGTAAACTTCAAAAAGTATTTTGCTTCTTTATTAATCTGAATTATAATATTCAAGAATACGACTTTCAGGACAAAAAACCGTGATGTTTTGAACGACACAGTCAGTTTTTTTTTTTTTATTTGTTTAAAATTATATCGCAACAGTGGAAAATATCGTTTGAATTTGGTGAGATTAATTTAATTAATAACTAGAATCCAGATTATTCTGCGATTCAAAATAAAACGCAAATGATGTTAAACAGGTTTTAACGTATAGTGTCTCATTAGAACTATTATTTAACATAATTAACCTGGAAAAGTTTCAAAACATGTTATCTCTGTTCCTTGAAATTGTTGATAGGCGAGAGGTATAGCAGGAAACACATTAATAATTAAAAAAAAAATATTATTAATATTGATTCATTTTTTGAGAAGGGTGTTGTCGATTAAAATATGGTAGGAATTTTATAATAGTACCATTCCAAACCTGTCGTTTAGATAATGATCTTGACAATGAATTCTGTAATGTTTGGACTACTGATGGTGTTTTCGTTCTTCAAACTAGACATCCTACATTTTGAATCACAAATAAACGAACGACATAAAAATTATGATAATAAAATAAAATAAATAACCAGTTATATAATTTTTTCTTTTAAAGTTGTTTTTCGAGATTGTTATACATTTAAAACCTTTTTCTTATTTATTTAAGATTAGCTTTGCCTAAGTGGAAGGGCAAGGCTCAATTTCAAAACACTTTTTCATATAAAAAATTCTTCTACAACGCTATTTTATCATATAGCCTCAATATCATATAGAAAGCTGCATATTTTATTAAACATCTCATCTTCATTGGAATTAGTCCAGTATTTTTTTTCCCGATGTAAATCATGTTCTGTATTTCATTTCCAATACAATAACGCTAAATGGCATTTTAATTTGTTAAAAGGACCAATTATGTTTATATAGAGTGAATTTTAATGATACAGTGTAAGAAGAGGTATATATGTTTATAAGTATTAATATTTGGACATTTTTCTGTTTGAAAATATGTTCCAGTGCGGTTATTGATTTGATATAAGGCTGAAAAATACTGTTAAAACCGTTTTACGCTGTAATCAACTATGTTTTTTGTGCATCAAAAACTTTTCATTACAAAAATGTAGTCCGTCGTTCTTTCATTTCCTTTTCTTTCGCGTGTTAAGTACAAAATTTAAAAAAAAAAAAAAAAAAATCTGGTCATCTTTCCCCAACTAAGAAACCATTTACGGTTATAAACCATTATTTCAGAAAAAGATGAGCAATCATTACCTCTTCGTTTGCTTAAACCTCCGATAACTCCCGTTACAAACACCATCGTTAGAGCAAGAAGTTGAATGTCTGCATATCGACACCTTCTCCCATCTAATCATTTCAATCCAAACCTCTAAACGAGATTTCGTCGAATATCTTCTCTATCAAATAGTCGACTACTAAGCTATTTGTCACATTTTATCGTAGTGTTTAATCAGCTGCTGTTTGAATTGGCTCCCTTCTGCAGTCATACAAAGATGTGCTTGATCTAATCTGTAGTTGAAGTTAATGAAGATCCCTTAGGAATATTTCTTGTAACTTTTAGATCTTCATCTACCTGTAAGTGGGTCTGGTTTTGTGCAATTTAGGTAGATATTGAGTTAATGAGATTTTCCGCTTTTTTTTTTTTTTCCCTCTTTGACGTATAGGAAAATATATAATGAATTGAACCGTACTCTCGCTAAATATTTTTTAAGCGTACTATTTTATTTATTAAGGAAGTCCTCATGGTTGTTATATTTCGGAGACATTTGTATATATAATTAAAAAATGTTTATAAATTTGTTGTTAGTGGTGAATGTACTATAGAGCTCTATTTTTCTTCCCCCGCCCTTCAAATAGAGGAATGTTTGTGTGAAGTACATTTGAATGAATAATTATCGTATGTTAGCTGTTTTGTAGTATTTTTTTTTTCATTGACATATGTATATTTTTAATGTCGTTAACTTTTTTATAATAATTTGAGGAACAATGTATATATCTTTTAATAATATAAATTTAATTTAAGTAATAAAAATATTCTACACAAACTTGTAATTTATTAATTTTTTTATTCTCACCCATTTGCTTAAAATAAATTTCACTTAAAATTTATTGTAGCTGTTGGTGACCGCTTTGTAAACTTCTAACTTTAGTTACGATTCGTTGTATTAAACATGAATAAATATCTTTGAATATTAACTAAAATGTTCTCGAACGTTTTGCATAAATCTTTAATATAAGATTTATTTTTAATATATAAATTCAAAATGCATGACTATTTAACATATAAACAAATCACTGAGAGAAGCAGAAATTTTTAGAGAAAATCGAAATAAATTAATTCCAGCTAAATTTAGATGTTTTTTTTTAAAATCATCGAATGAAGAATGTAATGTGTATCTTATTTATATGGGAATAATTTATCCAGAGTAATTGAAATGGCAAAAGAAGAAAGCAAGAAACAATTGTAATTTTTAATAATGCTTTCTGAGTCGTGGAGAATAAAATTTTACATTTTTTAAATGAACAATTACATGGTGACACTAGAAGTATTCTTATAATTGTGAACACGAAAGGGGTCAAGTATTTTTGTTGTATCGAATTGATTTAGAACTTCCTCTGCTTCACACTTCATTGCCATTCCACGTCACTAAATTAATTTCCCTCCGAACAGTCTGCACCTGAAAACTTAATAAAATCATTCCATAAATCAAGAGTAATTATAAGCATCACATTCACTTTCGCTCCGACAATTTATCAACTTTTATGAAGCGTTTTGTTATTCCGTTGCCATTACGTCCCTGTAATTACACCAGCTTGGACCAAATTGAAGTGAAGAACATCTATGCCGTAATATCGGCTGATCCATTGGCGAAGACAGATTCCTTCGCTTGCCATCTGTTGCGCTTTCTTCGGGGACCTCCTATGTCGATACATAAGACAACGATTGGCGGAATGTTGTGCGTGTGTCTACAGAAAGTAACGTTAGGGATAAGGTGTATAACGTGAGGGATAATTAGGGTAAGAGGTAATGCGGTTTGTTTGTGGTATGCACGCAGGTGTTTCAATTGTTTCGTTACGGATATTATTACGTAATGTTCATTTAGAGCTTTAGATAATTTCATAGAATAGTTAATGCACAACAGGGGGGGGGGAAACAAGGATTGGAATACTAGATTTTAACAAAGATAAATAAATCGGTCTTTTTAATTAAATTAATTATATTACTGTCTCTCAGCTTCATAAATATAATAGAAGTCACAGAAGACATATCTAAATATAAATGGTAGAAAATTGGGTGCAAGTTACAAATAAAATCCAACTTATGTCTTCGGTTATTTTCCAAGTATCCAAGGGTCGAATTACTAGATTAACAAACAGTGAAAGCTAAATGGTTCCTATAATTTAAATTAGTTATATTACTAGCTCTCTCTCAACATCAGAGTTTTAATAAAAGTAACAGAAAACATCTAAGTGTGAATGGGAGAAAATAAGACGCTAGTTGCAATAAAAATCTTGCAAATGATTAAATCAAATCTAAACCCAGCTTAGAGTATCAAAAAAGTAGTTTTGCAAATGTTTAATTCTTACTCACATTTTAACTCATTTAACCTCTCCTCTCAATTATATCCGAGATGAGTATTTTGTATGAAACTTGAATATGCAACTAACTTTTTTTTTCTTTTTCTATTTGTATGAATTCACTTCGGAATTTAACGGAAGGATTCTGTAAGTAGTATATTCGATAGAACTAAATAAGATCATGCTAATTTTTTTTTAACTTCATTGCCATTTCACTTGACTAAATTAATTTACTCCGAAAAATCTAAACCTGAAAACTTAATAAAATCATTCCATAACTCAGAGTAATCATACGCATTGCTTTCAATTTCGCTCCGACAATTAATCAACTTTTATGAAGCATTTTCTATTCTGTTGCCATTATGTTTTTTGTCATTACACTAGTTTCGATTGAAATGAAGTGAAGAACATTTCTGCCATACTATCGGCTAATGTATTGCCAATAATAGATTCCATCGCAAGTGCAAGATATTGCAATCAACACAAGTAGAACTTATTTGATCATTTTATTTTAAAACATGACATATAAGTTTATAAATAATTAAAATCCTGGTAACAAAAAAAAGTGATTTTGAAAAATATAATAATGTCTACGGAATTTAATACATCATCCGGTATCATTAGTTATATTATTCATTATTCAATATTTCCGAGTAATTATTTAAAAAAAAAAAAGATTTAAATGCGGAGATGTAATATAGCATTTTTTTCATAGATTATTCATAAATAAACATTAATGTAAAAAACCCAATATATCATTACCAGCCAAGTGGACAACATGTTTGTAAGGAACAATACCTGTATAAATATAATGCTAAGTTTGTTTAATCTGAAAATATTCATAACAGGAAATTATTCTATGGAGTAATAAACAAGATTGTTATTGTGAAAACTTATTAAACAAAATAATAAAAAGAACTTCATATAACTAGTGTATATTTCTTTCTCTTTATAGGTGAAAAGCTTTTAAAATAAAACCTTAAAAGACTTTTTTACCATTTTTATGAAAGCTCATAAAATACCTACCTTAATGACTTGTTTACTTCTAAAAACTTTTAAAAATCCGAATTTGTTCTTTAAATGTTGTTGCTTGTATTTATTCAAATGGCATTTTTAAAAACCAATTTGTGAATAAACAAAAGTAATTGTAGCATATCCTAATAGACATTTGATATTAACAAATGTTTGAATCATTTTTATTTTAAAGGAGTTAACGACTTTATTTATTTCAAAACTTTAAAGAATAAGGGATGATATAATTCGAATAAATTCCAACTATACAAGCAATTTGTTCGTTTATCTACGAGCTTATGCGTGAAAATAATTAATTACTATTTTTCTTTCTGGTCAAGCAAGGATCAAGAATGTTTTTATAACATTCGTATATAAGCATTAGTATATATATATATATATATATATATATATATAAATATCTTTCTCTCTAAATATTATATGAAAAAACAATTTTTTTATAATCAATACCAATATTTTTTAGCGGGGGGGGAAATATGGTTCATAATTATTTTAAATTCACCAGATTTCTAATTATATGCATTCTTCATTAAATAGGAAATAGTTTCTTTGTATTCTCCTTAATCTTACAGGATCCATTCCCATAAAAATCGCTCTTTTCTTCCATTTTTCCTTTTTATAAATCTGTTACAAATTGTCAGATTTTACTCCTCGATTATTACGTGCAAAGGAATAATAAAAGATAAAGAAATCAGCTTATTTCAAAACGTGATTGTGCCCCAGATTTAAACACACCTTAAGGTTCAAAAAAATATCCAGGTATGGGTTGTAGAATATAATCTGTGAAGGTGTTGGATAAAAAAATTTTTTTTTTCTCCCCACAAAAAGTTGCGAAAAAAATGCCCGGGGACCTAAAAATTCTACCCAAGCGTGCTGCTGGTAACCTTAACGTTCAATGTCAAAGAGTAATCGGAGATGTTTTTTATTACTCTTTTTAATTCCGAGAGAGAAGATTGGAATTTTTTTCTACCTACCCTTCTTCCCCTTAAGATTTGTGCAGCAGTCGTGAGTAGAATACACGAAAAAGGGGCCCTCTCGGGTCCTATCAGAGTATGTTTTGTCCTCTTCTTCAGTTTGTTGAGCCCGCGGTCCTGGGCAAAAAAGCAATTTCCATATCGTTACTATAGCGATGTCCTTGAATTATACACCTAGCTGTAAGATTTTAGGGACTCAATCCTGCATTAAAGAATTCGTGGATGATGAATTGTAGGAATTTATTGTCTGACCCGTTTTGAAATGTTCTTAATGCAATTAAATCATCTCTCTTGCGGTTGTCTTAGGGTGCATTTTGCACCATCATCTATCGTGCTCCAGTTATTTGACGTTTTTCTTTCTTTTAAAAATCCTCCCGCCATTTTTAATGCATGCTATTTTCGGTTTTAATCCAAAATTGATCTGAATTTTACTGTGTTCTGAATAAGCATCTTTGTCACCTTTTAAGGTGAATTTTTTTAAAAAAAAGAAATCCTTTTCTGTTCGCGACTGAATCAGGGCGCAGAAAATGAAATAATGTTGTGTCTCTAATTGAATTTTATGGAGTATTTGTACGGAAAGACTTAATAATTTATTAAAATTAAATTTGTTGGATTTTTTTTTTAAAATTGCATCATGCATTTTATGACGAGTCGGATTGCATTTTGCATTACGTTTGGGAATGTTATAATATTTTGATCCAGATGACAATTGAAGTCGATCGTATTAAAAATATTTAGTATAAATGCTTTTATGAAAATTCATATCGTTCTATTTGTATTCTTTATTTTTAAGGAAACATTTCTCATTTTGAACTTGATGACATAATCTATTGTTACATTTGGTCATATCTTATGGTTTTTTTAAAAATATTTTTTGGGGAATCGCACTTTGTACTATCAACAAACATAAATATTTATTTTTACCGTTTAAATGTCTTGTTTTGAAAGAGTTACAGGAGTTCTTTGTTTTATATAAGGTGGAAGAAAGCACCGAATAACATATATGAGTTTGAATTTTAACAGAATTATGATGTAGTCCGTTGAAAAATGATAGAAGTGAAAGCTTCCTTGTATCCTTTCATCTAAATCCATTTGTTTAAAAAAAAAACACCACTGAGACTTCTCCTCACTTCAAAATTTAATACAAAGAATCTGATCTGGAAAATATTGTTTTTTAATGATTCAATTACGCTCCAATCTTCTGTCGATAAACTATTTTTATGTCACCACCGAATTCTATTAACGAATGTGTCTTTAGCTATATTTCTTCAATAGAATAAAGATGACATCATCCTCAGCACCCCACATATAAACTAGACAGGACACGAGTGTCAACTTATACGGGCCCCCCAAATTTTTTTTTGTGCCCCTGGCCCTTTTTTCATTACCAAGGTATCCAATGCCCAAGGTTTGAGCGACTCTTAGTAGTAGTTCGCCATTTGTCAATAAAGTGTCGCGATTTCTTGATCAAGACTTCCTTGTACGCGAGGCCCGTGCCAAGTTGGAATTCCTTTCGAGATAAGACAGAATAATTTAAAAGGAAAAGATCAAAACCGTGTCGAATCTTCTGCGTTATTTATGAAGGTCGAAATTACCAGCTTCGGTAGAATTTTTTTAATGACATAGAGGGGGAACTGATGAGGAAGAAAATTAGTAGCGACGTCGCATGCGATCCGATGTCTTGTCCCCTGTGCGTGTGACATCTTGGCCTGGAGGTATGTCTTGTTATGAGGGATCAGGGGTGCATTATTAAAGTCGGAGGTCGCCATTGATCTTCATTTTTGTTGTGGGGATATGCAGTTTATAGAAATATGGAATTCTTGTTCTGATATAGGGAATGTAATTCGATTTAAGTGAGTTAATATCTTACTGAAATTGCTCAACCATTAGAGCTAAGTATGAACCTCGGTCAAATGGCAACAACGATGTCTGAGTTGATATTTCGGTCACCAAATTATAACATGTCATTTAAGGTTCAGTTAGATGGAACAGTTGTTGCTATTTTACAACAGGAGTGATGGCCTTTTTAACGTAAAGGGCCACATTAAGACATATGACATTAATTTGTCTGATATGACAAGGCCGCTTACAGAAAATTTCACTTATATATATTTAAAAAGTATTTGTGCATAAAAATATACTATGCATAATAAGAGAGGAAGAAAACATTCTAATTTAAAAGTGCTTTGGTGGTATCATCTTGATGCAAAAATGAGCAATATTATGTTTTGATTAAAATGAAAATATTTTTTTCCCAAAACATTTGAATGATGATCGTTGGATTTATTTCTTATATCTTGTTAAGAAAGTTTTCGCTGAAGAAAGATCAAACGATTGGAAATTTGACGGTATCTTACAAAATAACGGAATTTATTGAAGCAATGTTTGAATTGGATCTCTCCCTTCTTCCGCTGTAGAAAGTAATGTAATGATGCAAATGAAAATTCTTTCTCGAGTTGTGAATACACGTTTTACTGTTATCCCAAAGGATTATGCGTCAGTATCAATAATAAGTTACATATTTTCGCTATATATCTAAATTGTATTAAGTTTAGAATCCTAGATACTTGATATTTAGCCAAGACCAGGTTACCTCTATCTGCATAGAACGAGAATTTAAACCAGAATTTCTTCAAATTTTTTTCTGGGTACAAAAATAGTAAAAGGATGAAATAAATCGAATTATTTCAAATTACTTCCCCCCCCCCCAAATAAAAAACCTTATACATTGATTAAATTGATAAAGAAATTAGGAATGGACCTTTACTATAAAATAAGTGAAGTCCTTGGCATTCAAACTTTTAGGAAGGAAGCTTAGAATAAAAATAAAATAATTTAAATAATTTATTTCACCGATATTTAAATATTTTATAAATTTCCTGTTTGATCTGCTGTGCGAAAAATTGAATGAGAGCTTAATTTTTCTTTTAAAACTTCGTTTAAAAAATTGATGTTCAAGTTTCACTCCGTTCTATTTTCTTTCTCAGATAAGAAAATACTTTCAACATATTGTGCCGAAGATTTTTGGTTTTGTTTATTGGTTTTAAGATTTGAGACTGATCGACAGTTGATTTGGGGAAAAAGCGTGTTTTAAAAGATACTCTTCAAAATATGTTCTTCGTGAAAATGATGAGAGATGAAATCGCTTAATGGTTTTGTTAAAGCATTTACTATTGACCTGAACTGATGCGAATTAATTCGTGTAATAGAATTTTTCAATGTCCCGGATTTAAATATGATATACAGGGAACAAGAAATCCTTCTTCGATGACGGAATTGAAGTGATAATCCTACGGTGACATATTGATTAAAACGATAAATCAGATTTCCATTTGCAACTGTGGACAAAATCAAATAAATAAATTTTCTTTACAGGAAACGATTTTAAAAGTATTTTAGTCGAATTAGAATTGTTAAGAACATATATATTTTTTAATTAGTTAACTTTGGAATAATATCCTTAAGCAAATATTTTTTACCTCCTTTTATATTTAAGAGGCGCTTTGAAATATAATGACCTAAATATTTTGTGTGTGTGCATTTTTTAATAGAATTTTTCAAGTAAGCGTCATCGCGAATGTTTTCTCAGGAATCATTATTAAATTGCTTAGCTGAGTCATTTTTATTAGACTACTTCAATTTCAATTTAATTAAAACCAATAAATCATGAAACTTTGAAGTTTAGTAATCCACAATCTTAAAGAAAGCGCCATGCTATTTAAATTAAACTTTCATTCTATCTTGGAGAGATAGGGGAAAAAAAAAATGAATAGTTTTTAATCTAACGGATCGCACACGACATATTTTTTTATGTACTTATTTCTTTTCTAAAATTGTAGTTTTTGCAAGAATGGTCGATATAGATTTTATTCCTCCTTTGACGTGATACCATCCAGAACAGTGCAATTATATCGAAATTCCGTTAATATCTGTCAGTAATCCTCCCTTAGGCCTTTTCGGATGTGTTCTGCCTTAATGGATCCTTTAAAATTGACGTAGAACGAAGATATAATTATGGTGAGGAGACCGCAAGATCAAGCCAAGAAAGCAATTCTGAAGTGTCGAAGATTTTGTGTCAAGTTTGCAGTGTCATGAAATATGATATTACGCTGGTATTTGTAAGAAATGCTTTTTTTCATGACCTCTGCTCTTCTGATGAAGAGATTAGATTCTAGAAATATATTCTGTAATTTAAAAGATGTCTTCATCATGTAAGGCTCATACGAAATTTAAACTTAAATTGGTAAAGAAATAAATACAATAAGAGGAAGACAAGATCTAGACCTAGGAAAGAGATTTTGAAGAGCGTGGAAAGTTTTCTTTTCCAAGTCCGCATTAAAACAAAATGACCTGGTCGTCTGTAAAAAGAACTTATTTCACAATCTTTTTGTCCTGCGCTCTAATTTAGACAAACATAAACATGCATTTTAAATGTCTGGGTTATTTTCTTCTTTTTAGATTTCCTTTACCATGTAAGTGTTTTTGTTTATTTCTTTTTTCAATCTGTGTTATATCTTGAGTTGTAATTAAAAGGCAAAAAAAGAAATTTGCATATCGAAGTAGTTCCAGCGTTCCAAGAAGTCGTTTTTTAATTCGGATATTGATGAGACTCCATTTTAAAAACCAGTTTTTCTCAAAGCATAAATACTTTTTCTTCCTTTACTTAAATCTGTTTCAGCGGTCAATAAAAATTGTTTCGTTTTTACACGCTTCCGTGTGAAGAATATAATTCCTACCTAGCAATATATGTAAAACTACGCCTTTTTCTCATTTACAGCGGTATCGGACAAAGACCTTTGTTTCTTCGAAGATGTAATATAATTGTGCATTCGTTAAAAGCAAAATAATCTTTTAGAATACCTTATCACGCAAATGCGAATAGATAATTAAATAAGTAGTAAGCGAAATAACTGGCAGAGAGAGAGAGAAAGAAATAAAACATGCACAGTTCCGTCCTATACTATCTGCTTTTTTTTTTTTTTTTAATTCATCTTAGGGCGTTGAATGGCCGAAAGGTTACCTGTGAAGGAACCACTGATTTACAATAGACCCGCACCTTTTTCCTATTTCTGAAGCACTTTGGGTGAGACTTAAGGTGGCTTCGGACAATCCTTGTCTTATATTTCACTAAATTGCCTTCCCTTACATATACGTCATTAATATTCACGATGCCGGTTTTCTAGCTTTTCTTTCCCCTTTTGCGCCCATCTTACCTCAGGCATCTTGTAATTAGATGTTCCCGCCTTAACAAAGATCCTAGGCGGTGCTTGTCTTATTGCTTGTATTACAGGATTAATAGTCTATTTGTTTTTTTCTTTACGCTCAGAGGTCGTATTTTTTTACATTCACATTTTTTCGTGAAATGAACAGAAGCGGGTACCAAATTGATGAGATATGGTGTATCGAAATGAATGAAAAAAATTGTGTTACCTTCTCTACCAGACGGGGAGGGAGGGTGTGAATGATTTTAATGACTGAATATTACACTCAGCTACTTGTTTCTTGTTAATTCACCTTCAGACATTTTCGATGGGGTTGTTTTGTGACTTAAAGAGAAGACAGGGGAATGACTGCTTTGGCTCAGATGTCGCGGATGGATGGATGGATGTATTGTGTGCATAATTTTTTGAAGTGATTTTACTTTAAGGAGGTTGTCCTATGGAATTAATGCGACTCCAAATACGAAGCAAATATTTAAGGATTAAATTAATACATTTAAGGATAAGGAACAATTGTACTTTAAAACCATACCAAAAATATATCGTTATGGGACGCTCTCGAACTTTAAGAGCTCTTTAAATTCTTTTTGCGTATGATTCTATTTAAATTGATAGTTATTTGCTCGATGTATGCCTAAATATCTGAAAAGGTTTCTGATTTGTGAACTGTAGTATGATCCTACTGTGATATCTTGAATAAATGGACATCACAATTAATAAGTTGACAAACCTGTTTCGAACGATTTATCCAGACGTTTAATACAATATGAATTTTGATTGTTTTTAAAACATCAACTTTAAACGCAGATGTGTAAAATTCAAAAGAAATCTAAATTAATATATGTTATTAATGGTCTAAATTGTTTAAAATAAAATATGGCATCGAAATCTGAATTTTACCACATTCGCAAAATAAATAGCTCATCTACAATTTTATTATACTAAAAAGGGAAAGTATTTACATTTATTGACAAATTCAAATGAAGAGTGATTTTTATTGCAGTTAAAAAATAAAACTCCCAGTGACACTTGCAATTGCCATCTTCCCAACACTGCATACAGATTAGCCAATGAAAATAATGGTCTTTTCTTGTCAACGTGATGCACAGACAAATACAGTGCAGAATCAACAACGATGGGTAACACTCGGAATCGTCGATTTAATGACAGGAGCGACGTAACAAAGAGAAACAAAAGTATGCAAATACACTGAGGATAAAACAAGATGCAAAAAAAAAAGAAATCCTGCCGACAATAAATAATAAACAAACATATAGTTTGTAGTTTTTATATAAGATAACGACGAGTAACAATAAAAGAAGCTAATGAGTTAAGGGTTCAATGGGGTTGAACAAAAGCGTAACCAACTGGGACCTTTACGTGCTCAATAGCGTGCGACAGCGCATCATGCATGTCTGGCTTTTCGTGTCGCGCTAAGAAGCCTGCAAAAGAACCATTGTTAGAGATGGTTCTCAGTGATAGAAGTCTTCTATCACATTATCCCTGTAACGGATTCATAAACGAACCGTTCTCAAACGCTACATTGTGTTTGGAGAATGCGTTGTTAATAACGTGGGAGACTTTTTGGCTATCGTGTCAGAGGGGCATCGGGTTTTTATTAGATGATATTGCTGACACTCTTCCAATGGGAGATTCTTTTTTTTTTTTTAAAAAAAAATAGTACGTTTGTTAATCAGTGATTCTTTCGAATGGAATTGCATAAGCATTGCACGATACGGTGCGTGTTGATAATTATGAGATGAAAGGTATAAGCTGCCTAATTTTGAATCTGTCTGGATAGTTAATGTATCGGAGTTCGACACATCTTTACAATGTTCTGCTGTGATGGGAATATTTGGTTCTTGTAATGGAATAATTTTCAACCATTAGATATTAACTTATAATATTAATATAATTTTTATTCGGATTGGAACGCGTGATCCTCGCGAGGAGCAGTGCAGTTGTATTGTCCCATTTTATTGTCAGTATATGTGCTAAGACATTCCCTCCCTCTTGTATGTAGTTTACTTACGTTGTTATAACAGAGCTCATTATTAAAAGTTGTGTGGTTTTCATTCTCATTGATTATTTGCGGGCATAAATTATTTTCAAGTTATTTTTTATTTGAATATAATTTGCATGAATTACATGAGGTTTGACATTCATATGCCTTATTAAAGCATTGAATGATCATTGTGGCTAAAACAATTGAAGGTTTTTCCACAGACACTCAGTTCGAGTATTATAATAATATAATCTTGACCTTGTCTTGTTCACCAATCTTAATATGAAATAATTAAAAAAAAAAATTGGAGTATAGACTGATGATTGGTCTCTAATCTTGATGTTGAATAAATGAATGTATTGGAATAAACGACGACTCTTGGCGTCTTATGTTTTGTTGTTGCTAAAAAGTTTTCGCTAGAGTGGGCTTATTTTTATCATATTGAATAGTGATCAGAAACTTTTTAAGCAAGGTCATAAATAACAAATTATTCTCGCAAACTTGATGTAGTGGCCGCGGTAGCCTAGTGGTCATGGGTGCGGACTTTTGACTGGCGTTGTTTTTTATCGAGTCGTGGTTTGAACCTTTATGCTACTCAAGACTCACCATGTAGCTGGGCTAATTCACGTTAAATCTGTTCCAAGTCAGGTCTAGCTTAGATGTCGTCTTCGTCACTTGACCGAGGTTCAGAATTGCGAGATCCGTCGCCATTCGCCCTCGTGTTGTTTCTCATTGGGACGTTAATAAACGATTTTATTGATGGCGATGTATTGCTACTAATTTAGAGCTACACATACGCTGCTTATAATTGTTCAATCAGACCTATTTGTATGCATGCATTGTTTTAATTACAGACTGTCAGGTAATTAATTACAGTTTTCCAAATATTTAATAATGGATGTTAAACTTTAATAAATGCAAGCTTACATATTTATTAAAATCACGTTCTCCCAATTCTGTGGTGTTGAGAAATTTATCACTTTAAAAAAGCGTGACTACCGTTTAAAACATTGCAGGGGCGCGCGCCCCCCATTGAGCATAACACCATTTTATTTCTTATACCGGATAGACGAAACTGCATCCTTTGACACAATACAGCAACTAGCGTTTTTCTGATTATGAACAACTCATAATGAAAATCAATCATCGTGATTTTTTTTTACCTTCTCTTCATTAGTTATTGTCTGACCCAAATAACATCAGCATTTTGAAACAAGCTTTTGTATTCATCCCACAAATCTTGTACATAGAGTTATTAGTTTTCACTTTTTTTAAATTTCATTTCTCACACTAGAATGCATGACCAATAGTTCGCCAGCCCATTGTTGAAGAGTGCTTTTTTGGCCGTCTTCCAGCGTTGTGCGTGTCTGATTAAATGGTTACGCCTCGGTTGCCGGTTACAAGCATTTCTTGTTCCTTATATCTGGGTTAAGGTCTACGGACAAACTTGAAACGTCTTTACACGCATCATTCGCCTGTAAGACGATTCTTCTCGCCTATTCGATGTCACAAAGTTCTAGAAACTTCTTTTTAGACCGGCGAATACAATATCAACTTAATTAAGCGAACCTTGTGAATGACATGCAACACATAAGAAACGCTGAAAATTGTTCTCACGTGGTGATATTTAATGTAAATTAGAACGATTTCCATTGAATGATTTTGCGATAATTTTATGTGAATTGGTCCCCATTGGGTACCATTTGTTAAAATTGGCGCAAAATGCAGATTAAAGTTCATTCTCTGATTATTCGCATTGAAATCATTGAATGACTGCTCATGATTTAAAATGAATATGTCACTATATTTTATGCCTTGGCACAGAATTAAGACTGGAGTACCATTAACAAAGAGCAAGTGTTTTGCTTAGGACTGGTGTAGATGTAAAACATTATACAGGCGTTATATGAATATTTCTGAATCATACAAAGCGAAATAAATTGTTGATTTTTTTTATATTGAATTAATTTTAAGAATTTACGAAGAATTGTTATACATAAAATATACATACCTGTATATATTTATGGGAACCCGATTACAATGACAGGTCTCGTAATATCAAAATAATCGGCATTCTTAAATATGAACACAATAGTAACAAAAATACACATGTTAGGCGTGAAATTTATCCTATAAATCATTTCAACAATACTTTCACCTTTATTTATTATGTGCAACATTTAAATTATTTACAGTTAAAAAATCGCATACAGTATAGTTTTCTGTATGTCAGAGGTTTAAAGAAATATTCTAGAGGATAAAAAAACATTTACGCCAAGCCTCTAAAATAAAACACACTTAAGTCAGTGGAAATTCAAGTGGATGGAAATTCATTAAAATAAGCTATGAAGAATTGAAACATAATGCTAATTATCGTTAAAAGACCTTATAACCCAGTGATTAATGTACGTGCAAAATCTAATGTACATTTAATTGGGTGTGAGTAAATGAGAATTCTCATTTGAGAAATCAAACCTATCTTAACTTCTAGTTTTCGTTCCAATGATTTTTGAAATCTTTAGAAGAATTAAACATATTCTTGAAGTCTTGTCTTCGCCTAACTTCCAAGAAACTGATCGAAACTTCGAACACATTTTCAGCTAAAAATAGATCCATAAGTTTGCGCGTTGTAATACATACATTCGTGTATGATGCAGTACTCTTACAATTTAGGAATATTCCAAAAATACGTCTTTTTTCTCTTGAATACGCATTCTTTAAAGGTCATTCAGCGTTACAGTGTAGGAAGCGAAATATGGAACACATTTTACATCAGAAAAAAAAAGGGGGGGGGATTGATTCGGATAGAAATGAGTAGTAGTATTATGGTATTTAAAGGACAGAAAAGTATATGTTGTTATTTAAAGGATAGCGAAGTCAGAATATAAAATTAATGCTCCAGCGCTTTTTTTTTTATAAGAAAAAGTTTCAGTTTCGGGTCCTATTCTTTAATAATATGCGAAGACAGCCTATTAAAAGAAACTTTATTTTTGCATAGAAACAATCTTAAATGAAATTTTAATTGCAGTATTGCTGTTTGCAACCTGCTTTAAAAAAGATCATTAAAAATGGAATCTAGTATGTTTTGTGTATAAAAAAGTGAAAACGGTCATTAACTTTCTTCATCACTTTTCATCCATCCGAGATGGAAGATTAAAAAAAAAAAAAAAGTTGGTAGTTCTATGGATCTTCACAGTTTCACAACCCATCGCTTGCTTGTTGATGCTCGGGACGATGATTCTTCACGCTAGAGCAATGGTGGGTTACGTATTTAGAAAGATCGTTTTAAAGCTCCAAGGATCCTATTGTCAGCGAGCCCCTCCCTTCGAGTTTATTTCCTTGCTCCAGAGAAGCGACGCAGAAATTTTATTTTCATCAAATCCATCGCTTGTCCTTTTTTGGATTTTGTTATAGGATAAAATTGATACATACGTTTTGTGTGTTCGTTTACTTAGTTACTATTCGATGTTCAAAATTAAACAACGTGATTTTTTAAGTTATTAGGAAACTTCGATTTTGTTTTATAAAAAAAATGAGTAATTTTCTCTCTCTAGGAAGCGAATGTTTTTTAAAACTTATTTTACTGTTTTTTTTACCATGTTATCTTGTGAGTCTTGTTAATAGTTTCATGCAAGAATAAACATGAATGTTTTAAATTACCGTATAGATTGGGAGCAAGGAATTATATATCACTTTGTAGTGTGCGCTTGGTTCTAGATATATTTAGCATTGATAATGCGAACATGTTAAGATTCAAAACAGTTATTACAAGGTTTTGTAGAAATACTAACTGGCTTTCGTAAAGAAAGGGGAAAAAAGGCCCGCACTTGAAAATTGTGAATCTTTTAGAAAGTCGTAGCATTAAAACTACTTTTGAAAAAGAAGATAAAGTTCAAGTTAAAAAATTATTTCCCAATTTAAAGTTAATTTTATTTTATTATTTTATGGTGTCAATAATGAAATAAAAATGCCATTTTTGCCTTGCATTTTAAGCGATTTTGCAGGGAAGAGTGGGAAAAAATATCAACAATGATGCGTATGGTACCGCTAGTCTGTTAATGAATCCTTTTTTCCAAATCTAAATTCTAAAGAAAAAATTACTTTCTTAACACGAATACCACAGATTTTTTTCGATTTAATGTATGAAAACACAATTTAAATGGTTGTAAATGATCTGTAACTGCGCAAGTGCAAAATTGCGGTCTAGTGTAATTTTTTTGGAAACAACTATGTTATATCAACCAAAATAAGTGTTCATTCAAAAATAAAAACTACACTCTTCTAAGATTTCCAATAAATAAAAGTCAACCATTTATTTCTTTATATCTGAATCAGTAACGAAATCAAATAGAACAACTTAATAAAAAATAACTTTTTTTTTAAAATAAAAATTACTACCATCAGAACAGGAGGGCTCTCGAACAAAGGAGGGGAAAATCAATTTTAAGACTCGAGTTCTGTTAAGGTTTAACTGTGGCAATAAACACAGCGAAAGAAAAAGCCAAAATTAGTTTCCATTCTATCTTTCCTGAATTCTATGCCTTCCTGGAATGGAACTCGGCATTCCGATAATGCAAAAAGATGGCGCAATTTTCTTCAAGGGTGGTTGGAGCGATTTCTTTTCTCTGAAGCCCAGTGATGGACGATTGACGGGTGCATCCGCGTGACAATATACGTCGGGCAGACGGATTTTTATGGTCGATTCCGGCAGAGTTTTTATCTCGTCCAAATAGGAAGGTCCTCTCGAGTGTCTTGCAGAGAGTGGAATCCAGTGTTAAGATTTTTTTCTAAACGGGTTTGTGCAGATAGTTGTGATTTGGTGATGGTAAGGGACGTATTTTATCGCTAGGCCTATTTATTTGAGACCACTTGGAAAATATTAGTGCGCAAAGTCTTTAATTGAAAGTTATCGGATTTAAAACGTGTGAGACATTTAAGGAGGCATAATGGTAGAGAATCCAAATAAATTTGCTGAAATCGACGCTGACGGTGATTCTAAAATATTATAGGAATTTATTTAAACAATGAAACTTCTGTTCAATTATTAAGAACTTTTGAAAACGAATTTTAATTTCATTCATTCTCTTCCCCACGCCTCCACATTAAAAAAAAATAATCGAAAATTAAGCAGTATTACTTCGCTTTTCCATTCTTATTTTGGCTTAAGATTTCATAAAACCACAATGCTTGGTTTTAGAACAATTTTGTGTAACGTTTTTTTTTTAAAAAAAATTTATAAATATTTTTTTGGAAATAATTTAGCTTTAATGCTACGTGTGAAAGCTTTTGTCCGAGGACGATGCCTGAATTGGTACCTCACACTTCTGCACTATATGAGGATTTTGAAACTCACTTCCATTTAATGTGCAGTAGGCTTATTACTCCTAATACCTGATCTTTGATGGAGTCGGGACTGGAACCTGTGATTGAAACATTATTGACCGCATAATTATGGCCTTAACTGTGTTATCGTGGATCTAATGATATTATAAAAGCTATCTTTCCTCCCCCTCATGATAAATTAATGTATGTAAAAGTTTTCTAATTGAATTTAAATCGTAACTCTAAAATGTTTTAAATTCATATATCTCACAACTGAACCTACATAATTTTATTTTCATTTAATAAACATTGTCCTATATAGTACTTATATTTCTGTATTAATAAGCGTAATAATCAAATAAATGTGTAAACACAACGAAGTTAAAAGCGAAATGTAACTGCTTAAGAATCAAACTCCCCAAAGATTCTATTCTGAGAACAGTGCAACTAAATCCCACAAGGAAAACGAACAATTAATAGTCATACTTCTAACCGCTAAACGATTTGAGAGATAACCCAAATGAAAATTCATGTACTTAATGCGCAGATTTGCATCAACAGCATACCTTTATTTTAGTGGGGGGGGGGAAGCAATAGTGACTAACGTTTTAACTGTTTAACGTTTTAAATCCATATCTCACTATTCTTTCGACACAATTCTATTTGTGTTTAGTTGCTACAGTAGTCCAATAAGGAATATCCACTTAACCACACATTTTGTCCCTTAATAAGAAGTAAATGCATACAGTATAGTATCTCCTGTTAGGGACACCTTTATTTAAAAGACAAAATGACTGGTCTAGGAGACCGGGACCTGCATAATTGTCCCTTAAATAGTGGTGTCCCTTACAAAAAGGTACTACTGTATTGCCTTATATACGATTCACACTAATGTATTTGATAATTAGAAATTAAAAATTGTTTGAACACACACAATTAAAATCCAACTTTAACTCCTTAAGAATCAAAACACGAGACTCGGACTCATGGATTCCGAGAACACTGCATCTAAGTCCCACAAAGAAAGCGAACAATCAATAGAGTCACCCTTCTCTCCGCTAAACGATTGGAAGAGAGAGATCCCTAATGAAAACTCATGTACCAGAAGAGCAGATTGGTATCAACAACACACCTTATCTGATCTTCGAAAGCAAAAAGGCGGAACGGAAAGCGATGGCCAGACCTTGCTTTCGTACATCGCAGTGCTTTTCGATAGGATCACCTGTAGGATAACCCGACAGGAATAACTTCCCATTATAATTAGTATGACTGACAGTGCGTTAAAGCATGCAAAACACTTCTCATTGCAAAGTTAATTTGTAATCATCGTTGAATGAATTGCGAGCTGAATTAAGAAGATTAGTTTGTCGACGAAGATTCTCACGCTCCCTTTCGGTGTGATTGTCCGTAGTAAAAAAGAGAGAGAGAACGGGTTTCTAATTTGGTGGAATGTTTGATTTATTTTAGAATGTTATTTTTCTATTATTTGCGAAGTATAAACAGGTGTTTGTTGTAAAAGGTTCACAGTTCCCAAAGGAAGATTAAAATGATTATACATTCAATATGAATGGGTAGCATTAATTTGATTCTTTTGCGTTCCAAATTTTAATTACTTCAGTTTTTAAATTTGTTGCTACGATTATTTTGTTTTAAAGTTTTCTTGAAAATGAGAACTTTTATCGAAAAAATTAATCGGAGCAGCTAGTGCTTAATAGGTGATTTAGTGAACTAAAAAACTAGGAAAGAGTAAAAAAGTTTCAGTTGAAGAATTTATTGTTTGTTTTCACTAAGAACTGTGCGTTGTTACACATTTTTTTTTTGTCCATTCGTTAGAGTGTATGGTTGACGTTCGAAAATTTTACTTTCTTTCATTGGCTATGATAATTCTTTTTCATAAACTCTTTAAAAACGTCTTATAATTGATAACTTAAAAAGTGCATTGTTTATGCATCAGAGAATTACGAATTACAATGTAAATGAATTTTGCAGTTGCATTTCTAGCAAATTCCTGAAGTCCTTCCTGAAAATTAGTTCTTTCGAAAATAAGATAATTGCACCGTCATTTTAATATTAAAACATACTCACCACAGATACATTTCTAAAGTGTAAAATCGGATTTTTTTTTCTTCCCCAGCGACTTTTAAGGATTATTTAAAAAAATATTTTGCCATTTTGAAAATTCGAAGAATATTAGAAATATTTTTTTAAAAAAAAATTTGAGATTGCCTTAATGACTAAAAAACTGGAAATTTATATTTCTTATTATAATTTGATTCGACAGTAAAAATATTATCTCGTACCTCAAAAATAAAAAAAAGTAATAAAAAGTCAAAATGAAGGAACAACGTATTTATAAGATAAGTTATTTGAATCTTTCTCTCCTTTCTCTTCGTATTATGTGGCAAATATTATAACCAAAAATTTCATTTTCTAGCCTGAATATTACTTGATTATATTTACTGTAATGTGATACAATTCTTATTAATTGAAATAATTCGAATAAAAACCAACGTTTTTATATGATGGCACAGTTTATTAAATTTTTTTAATCGAAATATTAATTAAAAATTGTCTCAAGTGTCTAAATATTGCATTGTTAGACGAGTAAGAACGATTCTCAAAGTTTCAGAGATCTAGTTTGATGGGAAGTTGGTTAAATTAACGATTGAAAATTTGATGACACACTGCCCCTTTCGATGACTTTGATGAATTAACCCCCCCCTCAAGTGAAATACATAAAAACGTTGTAAAAAGCTTTTATTGATATTTTCTTTGTATGGACCAAAGTTATATCTTAATGGATTGTATCTTTTTTTAGGGTACTTTATAGGTGATTATATGAAAAACTTAGTGATTATAATTTTATGTTTTAAAATATTAAAACTTTTGTTGAGTAAATAAACAGATAAAACTAATTACTAATTCATTTTATTCCAGTTGCCCGCCCATGTTCGTCGGTGAATACTGTCAACACTTAAATCCTTGCCATACTGGACCCGGACCTAGATGTCAAAACGGAGGTACTTGCAATGTGGAGATGAGTGTTACCAGTGGTCCTACCTTTTCATGCTCCTGTCCAGTGGGGTACTCAGCTTCCCTCTGCGAAATTGCCGTCCAGAACAGTTGTAATAGTAACCCATGTCTCAATGGAGGAACCTGCACTCTAGTCACCCTCACTAATTACACCTGTTCCTGCGCTGTTGGATACAGAGGTAAGAACTTGGTCTTATTTTCTGCCAAACTTACTAGAGTCAAGCGTAAAGGCCTGTAAATAATTTTTACTGCATATTCTATTGTATTTTTTGATAATGAATTGCTGGATGGAGCCCGAACTATCTAAAAATCGGAAGGGGTCTGCTAATATTTAATAAAGAATACTGGTCGGTAGCGTTGAATCGCTTTTGAGAAAGAGAATTCTTTAACTGAACTCTAGATATGTGTTACGTTTATGTTCATTTATATTGAAGGAGTTTGTATTTTAGATTTTCAACCAAAATCTATTTTCAAAATTTTTTATCATTAATTGAGATGAAGGAGGGGGGGGGGAACTTCGTGATACACACTCTAAACCTTTTTTAGCGAGCGAGTCTCCCTTGGTTAAGATACTAAAAATTCTTAAAACTAAATGAAGTTTTTGCGGAGTGCTGTTCAAAGAATAATAATGAGACCTTGGTGGATTTTGGGCTTTTGATAATTATAAGAAATCGTGGAACAAAGTAGTTTAATGTAAATTCATAAATAAATAAAGCTCGTATATAATCGAACTACGTACTTTATTATTATTTTTTAAAACTTTTTCTAGAGCAACGGTTTTGTACAACAGTAAAATTTTCAATCAAGAAAGTAGTTCGATCGAAACAGATCAAAACTTGTAATGGAGAGTTTTTTTTTTAGCACCATTAATAAAGAAAGGTGTGTTTTACAATCCTGTAGGAATTAAATTAAAATGCTATTGTTATCGAATATCTTGAGAAAAATTAAAGTAAGTTAATTAACGAGGAATACGACTGAGAGAACACACACACACATATATAGTTCTGTGTTTTCGATCATCTTCATGCTCCAAAAAATCTAACCTGTAAAAAAATTGTTTTTACTTGAATAAAATCCACAATTGCAATTCTTTTAGGACTTCTTGACCCTATTCATGTATTATAACTTCGGCCATAAAGGGCAGCCGCTATCAACAATTTTAATTTCTGTTTTCTTTTAAATCGTAAATGTCTCTTTTATAACTGATCATTTCCGCGTAATCGCCACAAATTTCATTTGTTTAAAATCTTATATAGTGGAGAACTTAGAGATACTATCGTTTATTCATTAACTTAATGTGGAGTAAAAAAATCATGCTTCACCATCTATCAGAGATGGATTACACTAAAACTGAATTGGGTACAAGGCATAATGTAAATTATGAAATTTAAATAACCGAAAAGAACATCTCTACTTCTACTATATTTTTGTATGTAAATAGAAACCTACATACGTTTTGCTGTATAACTTTTTATTCACCTAGTAACTGATCATTATTTGTCATATTCTTGAAAATGATTGATAATGATTAATTGAATCTCTTATCCATTGTATATTTAAAATTCTTATAATGAATCATTCTCGAGACACAGGAGGAAGAAGCCTTAAGTCACTTATATCTGAAATTTCTTTAGTTCTGTAATGTTCCTTCAGATTTCCGTGAAGGATTCCAGTAATGGGACCTTAATTCGTTTCAGAACCCCTGAGTTAATGTCGGGGAAGTTACACCCTGTTAGCAAAATAATACTCACTGTCTTGGTATGATTGATGTTAATCTCTCATTAAGCTGTAGGTGTCTGTGATAAGATGTTGTCTTGTCGAACATGCCCTTGTTATTGGAAATATAACGTTTTTTTAGATTCCCGTGGGAAAAAGAGAAATAGAGAATAGTTTGTTAATGTTCTCTTAGTTTCGTAAATTTCGCCGCAAACAAGTACTCCCGAAAACTGATATTGTTATTTAAATAAAAGTGTCATTGATTATGTTTACTAAATAAGCAGGCATTAAAAATGCGTTTAGTTTTTGATACTGTACGTTTGATATATTTTGTTATACTCAATTTTCAAAATGGAGTTACATTGTTTTAGAATATTTATCACTGTTATGTATTTGCAAATATTTTTACTAGTAAAAAGTATGTAGTTCATTTAAAACTCTTAATTCCATTATATTTTACAGGATCATTATTCTATATTATAAGAGAGAGGGGAGGGGGAAGAAAAAACGAAATATAAATCTGTTTTAATTCTAAAAATATCATTTTTTCTATTAGGATTCATAAGCAAGTTTTATCTTTGTAATATATTCATAGAAAAACTGATATAAATTATTTAAATTGATCTTTTTAATGATAATATCCATAGAAAACTCAGCATATATGTTTTTTTTTTTTTTGTAACAATTGAATATTAATATAGAATCTTCAACACCGAACTAATTATTAAGGGCTTGCATTATTGCATTTTTGTATTATAATTGAATTTATATTGTAGTTATTTCTTTACATCTAAGTGAAACAGTTGTTAGAATGAACCTTTCCCTTTCCCCTTCGACTGTGTTAACAGCTGTGCAAATATATTTTAAATATTGAGAAAGGATTAAAAATTTTAGTGCTCGTTTCTAAGTTTTTTTTAAAAAACTATATATATGTGTGTATGTGTGTGTGTATTGTGATAAACCGAAATATAATTCACATTATTGCAATGCAATCGGAATGTCTTAAACTAGCGGGAACGAAATTCTGTGATGACACAAACTTCATCATACGATAGTAAAAT
This sequence comes from Nephila pilipes, assembly GCA_019974015.1. Lineage (NCBI taxonomy): Eukaryota > Metazoa > Arthropoda > Arachnida > Araneae > Nephilidae > Nephila > Nephila pilipes. The sequence goes on along the minus strand of BMAW01042039.1, from coordinate 1,484,506 downwards.
GATAGACATATATTAACAAAACCTTTGATAACATATACTATACTAACGCAATCTTTTTACTTTCTGAACATTTTCACCTGGCACACCTATTGCTGATTATAATCGAAGTAGGGTTTTATTATCAGAAAACTTAATCAACTTTACAACCAAGTCTCAGACTCATCTTGGAAATGTCGCCGCTGAGATTAATCCTCAGGGGACTGGTCTTCTAATAAACGTTTATACACTGCACCTTACACATAAACCCATTGGTCTCGGAGCATGCGACCGATTTGCTTTTCAGTAAGGCCAGCGATATCCAATTAAATAACAGGATTAATTGCAGAAGATTTTTTTTTTTCTGTATGTTGTCCGTAACGAGCTTGTGTACACGAAATTGAAAAACCGACTGTTATGTTCCCTGTAACCCTGCCTGAGGTCGATGAACATTGAATGCGTGGAATTTTCTATGCTTCGTAATTAATGTTTGAAAGTTGTAGTTACATGAGAGGAAGGGCCGGAGTGTGGTGGTGGTCCCGAAAAGGGCTTGTTTCGAATGAATTGGTATATTCATGAACAATTATGGAAGGAAATAATTTGACTCGTATTTCATGTCACGATGCGGTCAAAAACATGTTTTTGACATTCGCATGGACTGTAAGCTAAGGACATTTCGAGTCTTTGGATGCTTTATGGTAGTTGATGGTGTCTTTGTCATCAGACAAGATTAGTCAATCGTGTTTATATTGATTTTTAACATTAACTTGGCTAGTATTTTTACATGTAAAGTGGTTTTCAATATTTGTTTTTAAATATGACAAGTGATGGATAACGATATATAATATCGAAAGTATAATATAATTTATAACTAAATGCATTCCCCCCTCTTTTTTTTTGTCATCAGACAAGATTAGTCAACCGTAATAATATCGATTTTTCGACTGGACCACCGTTCGAGTATTTTTATTAGCTAAGTGCTTTTCACTTTTCAACATTTGTCTTTAAAAATTATAATTTATGGAATATGTTATAATAAAGAGAGAAATGATTATAAATGAAATTCGATATGTTTGAGTTTGTCCAGTTTAAAAAAAATGAAAATCTCTGCAATTGTTTTTGGTTCGATTAATACTATATAAAAATATTAAAAGGGACTGTGTTGTTCCGATTCTTATATAACTTTTAGTTGTAATACAAACATCCTTTGGCAATAATATCATTTATTATTTTCAAAATAAAAATATTTTTCAAACGTATTGAGAACAAAGAAACAAAAAGTTCTTATCATTGTGGAAATAAATATTTCTTCAAACGAAATATATTTAATTCTGTGAATTAATTGTGCGGGTTTTTTTATGCCAAGTGACTGAAATTATGTTATTTTTATTTAAATCGATTATTATTATTTAATTGTCAACTGCTGCAGTTTTATGTAACTCGAAATCACAACTAATAACCCTTTTGAATTACTTTTTTAGTTCTTAACTATTTTTTTTTTTTTTTTTTGCATCTCAGAGAACATTTGACGCAAAGCATTATGTGAAGGAAAAGACGATAGATCGTTGGTTAAACAATAAATGATTTAATTAGCTACTAACAATATTCTTTCCTTTGTAGGTCGGCATTGCCAATTACCAGATCACTGTGCTTCTCAACCCTGTCGAAACGGCGCGTCGTGTCAATCCTTGAAGGATGCTTACCGTTGTACTTGTGCCCGAGGATTCACAGGTACTAACTGTACTACAGACATTGATGAATGTCGAAAAGATCTCTGCGTGCATGGACGGTGCATCAATACCGTTGGATCATACAGGTAACATAAATGAACTTTATTTTTGTAATAAAAAATAGTTATTTTCAACTAATTTTAATTTCTCAATCTTAATTCTGTGCTTGTTTTTTTCAGGTGCAATTGTTCCCCAGGTTACACGGGGCTTAACTGTGATTCTCAATACATTCCATGCGATCCTAGTCCATGCATAAATGGTGGAACGTGCAGACAAGTTGATACTTTCAACTATCAGTGTTCTTGTCCTCCTGGTAAGTATTCAAAGTTATTAATTTTCAATTTACGTCTAAATTGATGTATCAATAAAGGTGTATTTATATATTGAGAGAGAATAAAATGGACGATACTAATTTTTTTTGTGACATTCATAGCTTAAAAATAATACTTATCTCTGAGGAAAGTCTTATTTATTTTACTTTCAATGAGAGTGAAATAATTTGCAAAAGTCACCACATGTGTTTTTCGCCTTCGTGGCAAACACAGAAGAGAAAAGACTTTCTCTGTTTAGTAATTTAAATGTAAGAATTATTCAGATCACGTGGCATTAGATTTGCTGATCTTTAGATTGTTTCAAGTGGCGACTACATGTCGCTTAAGAAATCTTCCCACTAATTTAGATTGTGGAATGATGCTAGTTAATGCAAATATTTATGAGCGCGTGATTAAATAAATTACAATATGAACAGGAATTGTGTCGGGAAATAAGTGAACTTCCCACTAGAAGAGTTAAAAGTGTTAGGAATTAATGAAATCTTATTGAAATCATTACTCACGCACACACACATATCTATATAAACATACATACATAAATACACAGAAGTACATCCCAGTAAGGGATCACTCACTGGAATAGACATTTCGTCCCTTATATTGAGGTGTCCTTTACAAGAGGAATTATTGTATATATAAACACTTTTCAGTCCTAAATATGAGACAATTTAGAATTACTTTATCTATATTTTTGAATTTAATTTTGTAATTTTTAATATCCTTTGTAGGTCTTGTGTGTTGTTAAGTTTAATTATATTGTATTTTATTGTAATTGTTTAAATTGCCGGTTTTATATCTTTTAATTTTTAATTGTTTGCATGTTTAATATGTATTCTTAAATATTATGTAATATTTATTTTCAGCAATTTATATAAATAAGGACTTTCTTTTACAAAATAATGCTTTCTATGTATTATTAGATAATTATAGGTATGTAAATATTAGATAATTATAGGTATTTATTTCACTGGGTTTTTTTTTAAAAAAAGACTTATGTCAAATAGAATCTGTAACTGTACACTGCGAAGTCGTTCTTCAAAAGTGTGATTTCGGTTGAGGGGCATACAGATCAATACAAAATAGATTGTTGTAAGTGAACAGAACATTTCTTTTCAAGAACTTGTTTCAAACTAGTCAAAATTAAATTACTATACCATACCATATTCTTATTTTGTAACGTACACTTTTGAAGAACGACTTCAATATACGCTGTTTCAATAAATTTCATTTTTGTATGGAGTTAAAAATTATTTAAATCCATCGGTATTGTGTAAAAAAAATGTGATCGCATTTCATTATATTTTTTTAATGAAATTCACTGACATAAACATTTTGGCGACCTTTTTACAGTATCGGCTATCTTCCAAGTTATTGGTCATCAAAGTATTTCCTTGTTTTATGACATTCGGTGAATACACTCCTATGCCGGCGCCAAATTGTTGCCTTTTCCATCTTGTAAAAGACCCAAACTGTGCACTTAACAACGCAAATGCGTCGATTATCTCTGCCATCCATTAAATTCTAAAAGCATTTCAAGATCTTTTTCTTAACATGGGAAGAGCCGTAGACGAAAAAGAATGCTCTTACGATTTTAGCGGTCATTCGAATGGATGAAGGGTGAAGTTTAAAAAAAAATAATAAAAGAAGGAACACTACAGAGTAACTGCTTAGTTGTTCTTTTTTTTTCCCTTTTAACTCTTTTTCCGCCATTAGTTGTCTCCGAACCAAGTGCTGTTTTTTTTTTCAAGAGTTGTCTACTACTTGTTGAGTTTCTTTTGATCTACATGATTAAATATCGAACACATGAACAATGTTTTTTTTTAAACCTTTCCTTCAAGAAAACTACTGCTTTTAAAATGTTTTTCTTTTGATTCTCTTAGCTGGATACTTCTTTTGATGTTGTTCACTTTTGAAAAACCGCGATTTCTTGCGTGATAGTTGAAGCTCTAATAAAAACCGTGAAAACGAATGGTTTTTGCAAATTTCGAGACAGTTTTTTTTTTTTTTTTTGTGGATTCTTATCTTCTACAAGAGCATATACCAGTGACCCCTTGGCTTTGTCTGAAATGCTTTTGAAAGTTTTAGCATTACTTTGTTCAATGAAAGCTCGCTTTTAATGGCATAGAAACTTCGAAACAAGTTTTAATCTTGTTTTTTTTTCTTTATATATTTTTCTTCTTTCTCAGGAACGGAGATAAGAATGGTTACGTGATGTGGAATTATTATATCGCCATTTTCTTTGGGCGAACTCTGCAGAAATTGCAAGTATATGTTCTTTGCGCCAGAGATAGAGGCATTTTAAAATTATAATAACATGAAGAAAAAAAATGTTTTGTTATCTCTCATTTAGTTCTTTACTATATATTTTGAATTATTGTTAGGTGGTAATTCAGATTCCAGGCACCTTATTCGCGCTTTTCAACACCAGCATTCATAAGCATATGAATCTTACTGAACAATATGTGCCGAGAAGAGTGTTCATCTAAAGAGTTAAAGGGTCAAACAAAAATAATGTGCTTTTAAAAATGATGATTATAATCATTATGATACGTGATAGATGGCTAACGCTATGATTAAGTAATAAATTTTTTTTAAAAAAATATTCTTGATGAAAAAAGTTATTCTTTTCATTTAATCATATTTGTCCAATTTTAACGTTCGTTTAATTATAATCGACACTTTTAAATTTAAAATTATTTACTTTTTATTTATTTATTTGAGAAGACTTCCTTCAAAATTAGAATACTTATCTATAACGTACAATTCATTAGCAAAGGAAATAAACCCTTTGTCATTTAAATGAATCAGTGATAGTTATACTTTTTTGTTTTTGTTTTTGTTTTTTACAGCAAAAAATAATTCTTTCTTCACTGTAAAATTATTTTCTCAAGAAAAAAGTGATTAGATTTTAATTTTCGATTTTTTAAATGAAGGTTCAATTATGTATTCACAAAAATTAATATTTTTAAGTTTCAAACGCCATAATTTCAATCTTATTTATGTATTTTTCATTTGTCACTTTTATGATTGTTTTTTAGAGTCATAAATAAGTTTTTCGGTGCTTTGTTGGTCAATCAACGGTTTAGTGAGCATTGGGTTGTAAGTTTGAGACTTCTTTCTGCCTAAAACCGTAATTTGAAGTAATCTCAACCATTAACTTCCTGTAGATATGTATAGCATTCACAAAAGTTTATTAGAAATCTATTGCTCTTTTTCAGATGTAATCTTTACCTACAGGAAATTAGCGTTTATATGTGATGGAAGTTATACTGCTTATTAAATATAATTTGGCTACAAACTCCTGTTATGGTATGATAATAGAAGAGAGAGGTAGTACCTTAAGTGTCATCTTTGCCTTTTGGTTCAGAATTATTAGGATAGTGACTTGTGATTACATTTGTCGCGTGACCTTTGTGAATGAAATCGGTTATGGGGCTCTAGATCGATGTTAATTCAAATCAATCAATCGAATCATAATTTTTAAATTTATTTATTGAAAGAAGTATTTATAGTTCCCATAGATTTTCATGTGCTTCACATTAATATCCCTGCTTAAAAAAATTTCAGCAATATTGTATACTTTATCCCGGATATTATTCTGGGACATGTACCTGTTTTCCCATTCACATTAGTATACGACGCGAAGTGTTATTTTTCTTAACAGTGATTGGCACCGGTGATTATTTATGTATGGTCTAACTACTCTCCATGTGTATAATCCATACACAATATCGCATCCTTCTTCATTTATTTCTTCCACTCAGTCATCAATTATTATCCTCCTTCGAATAATCTTAATATTCCTCTCTCGTCCCGGCAGCCGAGAACAAAGCCTCTATATTTCCCATAACCCGCCTCTGGGTTCCCTTCCTTCTGAAGAATCGTCTGGTTGAAAATAATAATAAAGGCAACAACCCATTTACAGCAACGGTTGTGGCTGCGGAAACGGTGACAGCCTGCAATCAGCAAACGTACCTAGTGATGAAGATAAAAACTAAAATAATAACTGACCTCTCCCTTCCAGCAACGGTGGTAATTTCATTCCTCTCACAAACTTCCCAGCTCTTCAAAATAGAGGAGCGTCCACCCACCCAGCAGGTCGCCTGTGGAACTGGACTTTGGTGTATGCGAGTTTCATGACCCTTTCCTGAAGAATCGTACCATTGCCTTCTTGTGCTTGCTATTATGCAATTTATAATTTTATTTTATTTATTTATTCATCCAATCTTATGTACTACGCCCATTTAGACATTTAGAAGATTATGGATGGATACCTCCAAGCAGTAGTGGTGTAATGATTTAAAAGAATGGTAGTGCATTTATACATAAAATTGACTACCATTCTTTTAAATTCATAAGTTGCATATGAATATAAGGTTTGTCCAATTTTAAAAACGAAACAGAAAAATGTCTGCATTGATGTTATGTTCTAACCCATCTGATGCGTCTAGAACATCATACTTTGATTCACATAAAGATTTTCCAGTACGTAACATGTTTCATATTTTGTTTTTAACATTTTGTTATCAAAACGGTTCTTTAACTTTATATTTTAAATTTAAAAAAAAAAAAGTATAGTAATTGACTGCTTCCGTATTTTTAGAACACAGTGTGATTAACAGATACATTTATGTTGTAACTTCACGAACCTATATTAATACCAGGACATTTTTTAAATCTCGAACGGTTTTCCGATTTAGATTCCTGTTTATCATCATCAGTGGAAGACAGCTCCCCCCCCCCAGTTATTTATTTATCTAAATCGTTAGCATTGTGTGTAGAAAATCGTTATAATGAAGCCCTATTATCAAATATGTTTCTGTAGCTTTTATTTATTTTGATAGAATACTCATTTAATTTAAGATTTATATAAAAACATTTTAAAAGATTCTTTAAATATCAGGTTAAAAACTCTTGATATGAAATAAATTTATTTTTAAAATTTGACACAGTAATTTATTATTTTCGACTTTTCAATATAATTAAAATGGCTGCATTTAATTTTGTTTTTATTGCATTGAAAAATATTCTTATATGTTATGTGGAATTAACTTAGCATTTCAGAAAAGACCAAAGTAGTTAGAATTTCAGAAAGATATAGTATTCAGTAAACTTTTTAACTGAATAAAACAATAATTGTTTTGCGTTCCATATCAAATTTTAATGTAAGACGAAAATTACGAGACACCCACATTTTCTGAAAAATGTCCTTTCTGTTGCACTTTAAAAGAAAATAACTTATAAAAAAAGAACCATTTCGTAAGGTTTTTACTTCCTTACTATCACGCCCTACATTTTTTTTTTTTTTTTTTTTTGGCAAGTACCATTAATTTAGAGGCCCTTTGACACCAACTTGGGCGGGGACTCATCTGACCCAAGATTTATTTCTTCGTCGGACGATGAGGCGCTATAAAGTAGTAGATATTTGTTGGCGAACATTCACTTGTCGTTGAGACCGTTGATTTTCTTTTTTCAGGTTGTTGGGTTTGATAGTACCTCAATGGAATGAGAAAATTCTTTATAAGATTTTTCCACTCTATGTAAGCCACACCTTGATTTTCATGTGGTTGTACCATAAAAAGAGCACTAGTTTCACACCCACGGGATCATTTACTTTTATTTTGTATCATCTCTGGTAAATCCTGTTGTTACATTAACGGTTGCACACTTCGTGCATTGTTCTGCTTTCTCAAAACGTTTGTCTTAATTATAGAGTGGTTTGTTCTCTGAATTTTCCTTTGTGGGTGGGATATTTGTTTACCACTTTTACAGATTTTATTTCGATTTCAATAAATTATTAGGTGAAGTATTTATATATTAAAAATGGTGTGTATATATATATATATACGAATACCACAGTACATATTTTTAGATGAAAGTGAAAAGTAATTTTGAAAAGATTCGCAAGTTAAGAATAATTTTGAAAAGAAAACTGAATGAACAAGAGTGTTATAAAAAAAAAATGAACACCATTTTCTTTATCAATAACACTGAAAAGAAAATCATTGGATTACATTTCTTCAAATTTTAAAATGTCTTGTAAAAGTTCAAATTATTCTAATTCCAACTGTAGTGTGAGGTACAGTTACTAATCACAGCATTGAAATATTTTGTTATAAAAATATTATAGGTATCCTATTTGTAATAGATGTACGATATTTTTACATTTTGAAATCTTTGAGTGATTTTTTTAAGTAATATTCTATGCAAAAAAAAAAATACTCATGTAATTTTTAAAAATGTATTTGGAATTGAGATTAATTATTTGATATTCTCATATAGTACTCACTTAGTTTAGTCATTGTAGTTCCATGGTATTGTCATATTCGAAAATAAATTTTCAATTTACATTCTTATGAACTGAAATACCATTAATTAGAACCAAAAGACAACAGTCGCATAAATAAATGTGTGAGTCATTTTGGATTGCTTTCTTCCTAAAGAATCTCATTGAAACTGCGCATTAGCTTTCTTTACAACAGCCACATTAATATGGTATCATCGCGGTTATATCCAGCTCAACTGTTGTGATTTTCCTTTGTTGTGTCTGCTGAGTTTTAGCCCATTGTGATGCAATCAGTCGGTCCGTTAACTCGGAGAGATATCCTCTCTATCTTCTTTGCGTGGGAAAGATTCTGATCCTTTACGAAAAATGATTTATGCTTCAGGGACTGTGTACTCAGTGCCACACTATTGTTGTTCGGGTATTTGTTAAGGCCTCGTAGCTTTTTACGTGTTTCTTGATTTGAACTGATTATTGTAGCTCATCTGAGATGTGCTTGGTTATTATTTTGAATAAATGTTGGTTTGAAACCTTTTATATTGAGTTTTACGTATTTTATTTGAGTAACTTGATCATTGATTTGAATTAATTAAAGGTTAATAGAAGATACCCGCTTAACTTGCGATTCGATTCATTTGATTATGTTACATATATTTCTCTGGTTATAATTACATTTATTCGTGCAGTTGAGAACATTTTACGAATGTAAAATGTTAGTCAAAGATTCCCCCCCCTCCCTTATTGATTTTTAAAACGCTGTGGAGTGATGCGGGAAGGAGAACAGTTTGCTGAAAGCATATATATATTTGAGTTTGTGACGAATGATTAATTTATTATTTTGAAGCTGTTTACTTTATTGAAACATTTCTGAGGTAACTAAGGTCCATTAGTTTTGAACAAGAGCTACACTACAAAACATTCTTCAAACATACAGAAACACCATTTTCTCTAGTAAACACTTTAAAGTTTCATTTGCAATGGTTTAAATTATTGATTTTTTTTCTGCAAAATTCGTTGAGAAACTGCAAAAGAATAATTTTTTTTTTTACCTCTTGCTATAAGGGAGGATTAACAGGAAGAGATTTAAACATATCTTTTCGCTTGAAAAATAGAATAATTTTTATTTCTTTTATATAGTGTTATTAAATTGTTTTTTTAATCCCCCCCCCCCTTAAACTTACGTTATGTATTACGAATCATCGATTTTTTTTTCTTTTTCAAAGTGTAGAAAAATATAAAAACTCGAGATATCCTTAAAAATTGTCACTCTTACCTTACGTAATGCATTAAATTACTTCACACAAACATTTTCCACCTCTAAGTGCTTGTAAAATTTTATTTTTAAAAATAAAAATTTTGATCATGAAATTATGAAAACTATTAATATACTTGGTTAACTTAACTGACACTGAGAGAAGAAAGGCTTTTATTAAATAAAAATGTAAAAATAAAAGTAAATAAAAGAATAATGAAAAATTCCAATTATTCAAAAGAGAAAACTCGAGTTAACACTTGTCACTTTCTTGTTCATCTCCTGAAGTCCTTTCAGACAGAAAGTCAAGTTCTCTTATAGACCAACCCTTCTCTAAAAGGATTAATCCTCTCTGTTGAAACCATCCCTTCTAAAAAAGAATGTTTTTTGCTAGCTGGGCGTTGCATAAGAATAAGCTTCTTCCCAGAAGGGGTTCGGCTTTGTGCGAGGTCACATACTACTCCACAGGAGATCTTATCATCCACCCTCACCTCTAAAGCCATTACTCAAGAAAACTCTGCATAACATTACCTACACCCTATCTTCACATCCTTCTTCGACCAGTTCTGTAATGTCTCGACCTTTTGCTTTTTATTGCTCTGAAGATGTCTGTTTTCACTGTTACCGCCATACTTTATTCCTTCGACGAAAGTGGTGGCGGAATCGTTCGAAATTTTCGTTTTAGTAATCTTGTCTCCACGTCGACACCCAAAAATATTTCTTCGATGTAGTCAGGATCTGTCATTAAAGGTTTTTTGTTCATTCCATGTCATGAAAAGATTTAAATAGTTAATATAATTTTTGGTGATAGTCTTCTCATTAAGATCAGTGATTTTTATAAATTAATCCCTTCTTTTTTTTTTTTTTTTTTTTGCATTATTTGTTTTGCAATTATTTTATTTGTCAGCTTTCCTGCTACTTTTTAACTGCTTTCCAATATGTTGTTTTAGTTTAAATAGAGACATGTATGCTCACAATAAATTCATTTCTGTGTTAGAATGATATTAAAATTATTCCGTATACTTATTTATTTATTTAGTTAACTTTGTTTCTGATTGTTAGCTGCTGATTGAGATGTATGGTCAATATATGCTATAAGTTGTAGTTATTTTAGTAAAAAAAATCCTGAAGTTGGGTCCATAAAAAAGAACGTTGTATATACATCGAAACAAGTATTTCATTATTAAAATCGGTACGCCAGGTTTGTTTTATAGTTCCGTTGCATTTTGCACATAACTAACTACACATGAATATAATAAAGTAGTAAACGCACAATAAAGAGCAAAAAAAAAAAAAAAAGATAATTAAAGGCAACGCTAATATGTAAGTTAAATATTTTAGTCATTAATTGGTTCTTTTTTTCAGGTTTTACTGGCACGAACTGCGAAAGCAACATAAATGATTGTCCGGGGAACCTTTGTCAAAATGGCGCAACGTGTATAGATGGAATCAATTCTTATACATGCCATTGTCCCCCTTCTTACACAGGTATTTACCATCACAGCTTTATTAAATAACTTGAGCCTCTTATTTGTATTAAGTATTAAAATTTTATATTTATGTATTTTATTTGCAGGAGCCTATTGCAGCAAAGATGTCGATGAGTGTGCAATGAGACCTAGTGTTTGCAAAAATGGTGCAACTTGCACAAATACCATCGGCGGTTATACTTGCATTTGTGTTAATGGATGGACAGGCCATGATTGCTCTGAGAATATTGACGACTGTGCTGTCGCTGCTTGCTTCAATGGTGCCACTTGTCACGACAGAGTTGGATCTTTTTACTGTCAGTGTGCTCCAGGAAAAACAGGTATTGTTCTTTGTAAAACTAGTGAATATTCTGTTTTGATTTGGCCTTGAAAACAGGCCGCGGTAGCCTAGTGGTAATGGTCGCGGCCGGCGGTTTTCATCGAGTCGTGGGTTTGAGCCTTGATTCCACAAAAAACCCGCCATGTAGCCGGGACAGATGCACGTTAAATATATCGAGGCTCAAAGTCCTCCCTTAGGTGTGGTGTGGAAGTTAGGAGATGGTGGTGCTTGCTCAGGTGTCGTCCTCGTCACTTGACCGAGGTTCAAAATAACGAGGTCCGTCGCCAATAGGCCTCATGTGCTTTTTGTGCGACGTTAATAAAACCAATCAATCACTGCCCTTAAAAACTCAATAAATATAGACAAATTAGGAAATGAAATTTACTATTGTATGAAATAGTTTAAAACATATTCTCAAAGGATAAAAAAAAAAAAGTACATATCTCTTCTGTGATTGTTTTAATTGTATAATTTGAATTTTCAAAGGTCTTCTGTGCCACCTGGATGATGCTTGTGCCAGTGATCCATGTCATGCAGGGGCTATGTGTGACACAAGTCCCATTGATGGAACTTATATTTGCTCCTGCCCTACTGGTTTCAAAGGAACTGATTGCACAGAAGATGTAAATGAATGCGCAGAAGGTGAGAAAAGTTGTCATTATTTCTGTGCCAATAACTTTTAAAATTTCAGTATATTTACATCTCTTTCGACTTTGATTTCTTCGTATTTAGGATTTCCATGCGAACATGATGGGAAATGCGTCAACATTCCAGGCTCCTTCAGTTGTAACTGTACAAAAGGTTTCACAGGCCCGAGATGTGAAATAAACATAAATGAATGCGATTCGAATCCATGCCAAAATGAAGGCACATGTTTAGACGAAAGAGGTGGATTCCGTTGTGTTTGCATGCCAGGTAAAAATTACTTTAAAAAAAAAAATCCTAATTATAACAAATACTATGAAATATCATTTGTCCAAAGTTCTTGTTTTTCCCCCTCTCCCCCCAACAGTTATTTCAGTTAATAATAAAAGGATCAGATCTTTTAAAAATTCTATATTAAATAAAAATTTCTCATATTATTGTTATGGCCGAGGAGAATTTTTTTCGCTCGCTTGTTCCTCCTCCCCCTTCTACAAAAAATCCTGTATAAATTTTCAGTCAATTTATTGATATTTGAAAAATTCCTCTTGGCCGGGCGAGTACTTAAAAACTATGCTTTCACCGTCAGACGTTCCTTATTACTATAAAGCGTTTCTTGAAAGCAAATATACGTCTGCATCCCTCCCCTCCCCCATTTCTCACCGAAGAATAAGTTTAAAGAAAATCTGAAGTAATCGCTGGTGTATGATAAAGGTTAGCACGGGTGGTACACAACTCAAAAGCTCATGTAATTGCTCAGCAGAAAGTTTGTGAACCCGGAGCAACATCTTGGTAATGGACCTAGTCGTGGACTATGGTTGTTTCACTTGACCCTTTGTGCACCTTGCCCGGCAGGATTGACTGAAGAATAAAAGAAAGAAAGAAGGGGGCTCATTCCTTTTCACCCCCTCACTTTCACCTCACTTGATTACAGGTGTTTTTTCCCCCAGTCTTCTCTGACATGTTCGCATACGTATACCAAATAGCAGAGATTGAGAATAAAAAGGTTTATACGGATTTTCAGAACAAAGCAGCGTTGAAATAATGGTGTCAGTAGGTTTTCTAACTTAATGTTTGATTTCGCATCGTCTTGTCTTGTTTGTCCATGAATGAAATCAAATATGTGGGTGTAATTAGACGGGCCTCAAATCTATAGCTATTAGTAGGTAGGAAAAATATTGTACTCGGTATTGATAAATACCTTACTTGCTCTTTTAACCCAATCAAACAAAAGGCGATTGATCTTTGAACACAAAAAATAATGGAAAATTCTGTGACTATTGTCAATAATGTAACATAAATATAGGTGTTTTTTTTTTTTTTTTTTTAATTATTTTTTTTATCCTCGTTGCGCATAAAGGTCTTTCATTTAACGATGTGAAATTGAACGTTTCACGACAGGTATTCGAAATCTTTGTTTACATACTTTGTCCAAAATCGCGGAATATTTTCTGGTGTGATTTGTTTTTCTTTGAGGAATCGGTCATTCTATTTTCTGTAGTGAAATGTGTTATGCATAAACTATCTAAATGCAGTTCTTCAAGGATAGAAATAGCTGATATAAATTCCATAGCTCGGTTTTCTTGAACAGTTTGTTTCGAGTCTCTCTTACTCATCAAGAGTCAATTTTTTTCCTTTGAGAGTCCATACAGCTACATTATTACTAATTACAGTTCCTTTCAGCAGTCCTGTTTAAGCAGGTTAGTAAAATGAGATAACAAAACATGAATGCTAATAATTCAAGTTTCCGTAGAATATTCTTAAAGTGTTACAAATTTGATCTTAAGATTACAGACATAATAAAGTTTGTTAAATAGGAAATCGTTACATCGAGAAAGAATATTGTCCAAAAATTTTACATCTCAATTTAAATATTTTTTCATATATATTCCGGTTTTAATTTTTTTTTTTTTTTTAATTTTTATTTTTATTTCTTTGATAAAATGAACTTAGAAATATTAAGAAATAAAAGGGTCTTTTTTTATTATTATTATATCTCATGCTTGCATTCTTGAAGGAAACCAAAAGAAATCCGTGTGTTAGTAAGTTATTGAATGCGGCTAAAACTTTCCACATAACTTTCTTAATTAGTTTAATCGCGAGTTGAAGATGCGCGTAAATTCCCATGTAAACGGCCTTTGAATAGCCGATTGCATGCTTGGCGGCCCTACGTGTTTTAGATCAATATTTCTTGTATTGAAATACCATTGAAGCGTTTACCGGAAAAGATTACACGTTTTTGCCTTTCTGAAGGAAGGATGATTTCCTGTTTATTCCTTGTGTGTGGGGGGGGAGGCTTTTGTTGGTTTGAATATTTTATCTCAATATATAACTATTTGCAAAATTCATTTGTATTGTCTGGATGATGATTGGATCCTATTGTAGTCCACGCCTTGGCGACGGAAAATAGGATGGCGCTAAGTCATAAATAGGATTGCCATTATAACTCATATCTATTGGTTGTCAATTAATCGCGCTTTTCGAATAATTTTGTTTCCCATCGCCAGGTCGTGGGCTAAAATAGGATTTTACCCCAAATTATTATTATTTCGTCTCCAAATTCTTATTTTGTAAATTTTTATTTAGGGAAGTAGGTTTTTAACTGCATTTTGGGCACTATATTTTCTTTACCATTAGTTATTACATAAATGAAATTTTATATTTGAGTTTTTTAGGCACCAAAGGGGTTATTGTTTTAACCAATCACAAAATGTCTTTAAAGTTTCCGCTTATATGTTTGAGGTTTGCTTTCACCTGTAATGAACTTAATTTGAAAAATAATTGTTATAAACTTTAAATTTTTTCATTAGATTGAAATAAAATATATACACAAATTAAGTATTTTATTTATCTATTGAATGATGTATCACCTTAAATCATATGTAATCAGGAATTGAATAATTCAATTCATTTTGTGTCTTTTCTTAAAATATTAAGACAGTTATGAGGCGGCAATTTTTGCGTACTTTTCAATTTGGTTACCATCTTGGAATGTGTTTTTTTGGGGGGGTGGGGGATCCTAAGGATTTTAATATTGATTTGCCATTATTAGCTAAGAGATTTTTGTAATTGATAACTTAAATTAAATGAAACCAAACTCTTATTTACTGTGTTGAAAATATGAGGGTGAAATCATTTCTTCGCAATGCATTACTTGGAACAATTTTTTTTCCCATTCCCATATTATTATTTTTTTTAGGGCTTGATAAATTTCTAATTTATTGTGCGTGCATTCTTTGAAATGTATTACTCATGATTGTATCTGAAAAATGGAATGCTGAAATGCATTGGAGGAATAAAACACATCAAGAATTTAAGTCAATACTGGTGAAATCTTACTTAAGCCCACTCATGGCGCTGGACAACAAAACAGCGCCAAATTACGTCAAAAATTAAATTACATTAAAATTTACATTAAAATAAGTTCCAATAGGATTGCTTTTATAAGGGTTGCCAATTCAGAGCATCTTTCACGGGTTTTGGTGACACTTGTGATTTTCTGTTGCGAAGGTTTAAATAGGATCGAACTGATAATATACTTCGAGTGTTTTATTAACTCATTAATAATAAGAATAATTATTTTTCAACATACTTAAAAAATTATTTCATCCCCCTCCCCTCATTTTTTAAATACGTTTTATCGAGAAAAAAATATTTGGTACTTTTCTTTCAAAAGGGGGTCGTAAAAAAAAATCTCCAAATCGCGTTGTACGACCTTCACAACTATCGACGCAGAATTACTGCGTTTGCCGTGATATTGCTCACATTTGGCGAAAAAAAATTAACCATCGCCAATGGCTAACCTTTAACGGAAAGGTACCGAATAATTTTAAAGCAATTCTATTTCAAATTTATTTATAATTGAAAAGGTATTGTGTGTGCTCATGCCAAGCTAGTCCATCTTTTTTTTTTTTTTTTTTTTTTGTTTAAAAAAAGGAATATTTCAAAAGTGAATAATTAAGGTTTTCAAATGTCGAATACACTTCCTTTTACAAGCCTGCGAAATAGTCACAGTTATATTTCTCAGTTAAATGAAATTGAAACATAACCTATGTTTTCTCTTTTTTAATATATATCGCTAATTTTTATTTCATTAGGCTTCACTGGAATTTTCTGCGAGCAAGATATTGACGAATGTGCCTCTAAACCATGTTTAAATGGTGGAATATGCACCGATCTGATAAACAGATATACATGCATTTGCCCAATTGGATTTACAGGTAAAAAATGTGAAACAAATGAAGATGATTGCCTCAGCGATCCTTGCCAAAATGGTGCTAGATGCATTGATGCCATTGCTAGTTATAATTGCCAATGCTTACCAGGTTTGTGAATTCATTGCTGTTTACCTAAATAAAATCTATTTCTAATATCCAAAACAGATTTGAAGATGTATTGGTATCCTATTTAATATATGTTAACATATTTAGCGATGCCATTATTTTTCTAACAGTATTTTGCAATTTGCTTAAAAATTTTTAAAGATGCACTAACATTTAAATTTTTATATTAGATGTTACAAAACATTTTCCATTTAAAATCATGATTGATATAGTAATTAACACTTATTAGTCAGTAAACATTTTATACCAGAATTTTAAAAAATAAATTTATCTTAATACATTCTTAAGTTTGAAATTTAAATTATATGTATAAATTATAACAAAAGAAATTGAAAAATAATTTGTATCATCTGTTAAAAAAAATATTGTGTTGTCACTAATAAAATCCACTTGGCGAGATTTGCGCCGGTATAATGGAAAAGTACCTCATAAGTGTATGAAAAAAAAAGTTGTTTTGTAAATATAGTTTTAAAAATGTTTTTTCCAAGAGAAACTTGTTTGAAATTAATTGATAGATGTAATTAAAAATAAGTAAACTGTTACTTTTTTTATACTTATTTTCGAAATCCTGGTCTTGTTTGACATACTTTTTTTTATATATTTAGGTTTTACTGGAATCAATTGTGAAACAAACATCAATGATTGCCTTTCATCACCTTGTCATCATGGAGAATGCATAGATGGAATCAACTCCTTTCATTGCAATTGCCATCGGGGTTACACTGGTAGATTGTGTCAAACTCAGATTAATGAGTGCCTTAGTAATCCATGTCATCATGGAGGAATATGTGAAGATTTGGTTAATGGATATCAATGCAGATGTCATCCTGGTACATCCGGACTAAACTGTGAACATAATGTAAATGAATGCTCTAGTAATCCTTGTCGAAATGGTGCTACCTGCAAAGATGGGATCAATTCTTACATTTGCCAGTGCCGGCCAGGATTTACTGGTAAATTTCTAGTTATATGATTGGGTACTTCGCCCCCCCCCCCCAAAAAAAAATAAAAAAAATCGCCATATCGCGTTGTGCGAATTCACCCCTCTCCCGATACAGTACTACTGCACTAGTCCGTGATATTGCTTCCGTTTGGGGAGAAAAAAATAATAACCATTGCCAACGGCCCTCTTTAATGGAAAGTACCTATATTTGTATTGGCTGTTATTTCCTTAGTCATTCAATGTATTAGTGTTTGATGAGAGTGAATTTTCCTAATTTTTTGATTAAGATAAAAGCATTTGAATTATTCCATGCTATAATTCTTACATGTAGGGATTTTCTTTTTTTTTTGCACGATTTCTAAATGAATTTAAAATAAATCATAAATTTAAAATAAAATCATTTCTAGTATTCATAAATACCTTTATATTATTTTGTTATTTGTCAAATTATTCGTCTAATATTCATTTCTTTAAAATTTATAATTTATGTATGGATTTTCATAGATAAAAGTTTTCTATAAAGTTTTAATATTATGTATGATTTTAATACTTTGGAATAAACCAACAATATTTTTATTTCCCTTTGTCTATTTTTTATTGATTAATTATGTAAAATTCCATATCTGATTTTTTTTTGTGTATTTTTACTAGGCTTACATTGTGAGAAAAATATTGATGACTGCAGAAGTAACCCATGTGCTAATGGTGGAATATGTATTGATTTAATTGATGGCTATCGATGTGAATGTCCTAGAGGTTATTATGGTGCTCGCTGTTTATCGGACATCAATGAGTGTGCAAGCAATCCTTGTAGACATGGAGCTACCTGTGAAGATGAAATTGATCGATTTATTTGCCATTGTCCTCCAGGTAAGAATAAAATATTTAATAGTAGTCTGTATTTTAATTGCTTCTCTCATGGGGAAGGATTTGATTCATTTTTCATGAAGTTATACTAATACTAGTGCCTTAGACGTATTTATTAAATTGAATTTTACACTCTTTGAAAAATATATTACTTAGAACATTTTGACATAAATATATTTAATTATCAAAAATATGAGAAAATAAATGTAGATTATTTAAAGCTAGAGTTCTGTTTTTCATTTTGAATACACTTATGTGTTACTTATTCGATAAACATAGTACAAATCTAAACAAACATTTATAAAATTCTCTTATAATATTCCCTGATTGTCTTATATTTCTCACCGAAATTAATGTACTAACATTATAAGCATTTAAATTACTATGATCTTCACTGTCTTCCTTAATAACCTTTTCCCATGCATTTATTCCATTAAATTGTATGTTATTTTTTAAACATAAAGTAATATTAATAGAAAACCGAACAGATTTAACATCTTTAATGCATATTGATTGATGAAAAGTTTCTGTTTAAACATCATTGATTTAATTTCTTTGCAGGATATGGTGGCCATAGATGTGAAATGGACATTGATGAATGCCAATCTAATCCATGTCAACATGGTGGGAGCTGTAGAGATGCTCTGGCTAGTTATAGTTGTACATGTCTTGCAGGATATTCAGGACGAAACTGTGAAAGTAACATTGATGACTGTTCCATTGACTCATGTCTAAATGGTGGCTCTTGTATTGACCTTGTAAATGCTTATCAGTGTGTCTGTGAAGTGCCATTTACTGGAACAAATTGTGAAGTAGAATTGGATCCATGCAGTCCAAACAAATGTAAAAACAATGCAAAATGCATGCCTTCGTCTAATTATCAAGATTTTGCCTGCAGTTGTAGCATTGGATATACTGGTACGTATAATAATGGTGGGAAGGGATTGCTCGTATTATAAATTGTTATTTGCTGTTGAATGTTCTTAATTAAAAACTTTTGCTTTCTAATTTAAAATATGGATATATGTGTATACTATTTAGTAAAAATCCAAAACTTTCTTTTGATCAAGTTGTTTAACATTTCTGAAAACTGGTAACCTTATATACAATAACTTAAAGCAATAATTGTTAGGTTATTACCACATAATGGAGAACATGTCTGCAAAAAACATAGCAATAATACATAATTACCGAAAATTGCATTCCCAGTTTTGTATCTGGACTTCTTTGATGGGTTGTAGAAGCAAATATCAAAATAAATCATAAGTTTTTCATATTTAATTTTTGTTGTTGCTCTTCCAAAAATTATCATGTATGGTTATTATGCTAATGTAATGAATGACATGAATGTGAGAAGTCTGTTTTGTTCTTATTTTGAAATTGTATTCAGGAATGTTGATCACTATGTTTTTTTTTTTTTATAATAAAACTATCAATAAATTTCATTTTCAAGTATTGAAAAAATATATTATCACATTTGTTTTTATAAACAAGCTATCTGAAAATCAGAATTGTATTGCTGTCTTTCAAAATTTATAGTTTCATTAAAAAAAAAATTGTTTTGACCTTTTCAATTGTAAATTTTGTGCTTAATATTAACTATTATTTATAAACTTTATTTTTTATACAAGTGATAAATTTCATATGTATTTTATTTTTATCAGGACGCTTATGTGATGAAGATATTGATGAGTGTGCGGTTTCCTCCCCTTGTCGCAATGGTGCAACCTGTATTAATACTAATGGCTCTTATACATGCAACTGTGCAAAAGGGTTTGAAGGAAGAGATTGTTTGATAAATACAGATGACTGTGCCTCATGTAAGTTTTTATTATTACAGTTTATTTACTGAAAGCTGAAAATTTACCCTATAAGTTTTTAATGAAGAATTGTGTTTAATACATACTATAAATTTTATTTATATAATTAGCAAAAGAAATTCAGATAATATCAATTTTATTTTTGAATGTTATTATTATTTTTATTTTTTGTATTATCAAATTATTTTCTAAAAATTTCAAATTTAATTTTAAAATTTTTTCCTCCATAGAATTATCATTGATTATCATTAACTAGTTTATTTTTAAAAAAATAGTATAAGAAAGTTGTGTTACTTATAATCCTCAAAATGAAGTTTCTGATTATGAAAAATATATTGGCTTTTGTAATTTTCTCTCTCCTTTTTCATTAACAAATGAATATTGTATATTCTAGAAGTGAAATAGACAAGTATATTTTACTATTTTTAAAAGTAATTGAATGAATTTTACTTTGTTGATATTGTATACCTGTTAAAAATATTGTTATATGAATAGCCAGTACAAAATCAGGATATAAATAAGCATCATTAATTCCTGAAGTTTAATAATTATCACTCTTTTAGTTCCCTGTCAGAATGGAGGAACTTGTTTGGATGGTGTTGGAGAATATACATGTCTCTGTGTTGATGGTTTTGGTGGAATCCATTGTGAAAAAGATATAAATGAATGTGCTGGGAACCCTTGCCAGAATGGTGCTACATGCAATGATTACGTTAATAGTTATACCTGTACGTGCCCATTAGGTTTCAGTGGTACCAACTGTCAAACAAATGATGAGGATTGCAACTTAAGGTCAGTTTTATTATCCTGTTTTCATCCATAATTCATGTATATTAATCTGAAATTGTTTCATATATTTTACTTTCATATTTTTTAAAAATTGAATTAATGAGTATTTCCAAAATTAATTTTGATTTCTTTTATGCAGTTCATGTGTTAATGGAGGAACATGCATTGATGGTATCAACAATTATACGTGTCGTTGTGCTCCTGGCTTTACTGGAAGTAACTGTCAATATCATATTAATGAATGCGAGTCACATCCATGTCGACATGGAGCTACTTGTGTAGATCATGTTGGAACTTTTTCATGTCATTGTCCATTTGGATATACAGGCATTCAGTGTGAGGTATGATATCATTTTCATTAAGATAAGAAAAAGATACATTATTAATATTCAGAGGTCATTGCTCTGAATTTTTTTTATTTCGTACTTTTAGGATATACCTGTAGTAAATCAATCTTTGCTCAAATCTGTTCTGATTTTTGTATTAAACATATCAAATTCTTATTATTTATAAAGGAAATGAGTTTTATTCTCTTTTAAATATTACAGAATTTCAAGCAACTTGTGTAAGGTAGAATATTATAAAGGTATTAGCTATTATAACAATATAGCCAACAAATACTATATTTTACATAGTCTTCTCTTTCCCTATTAAACAAATTAAGCTTTTCATAATTACTTTTTTTTGTATCTTAAATGCATGCTATTATATACACGTGATATTAATTTGCGTATTTTTTTCAGAATTTTGTAGATTGGTGTAGCCAGAGTCCTTGCCTTAATGGTGCAACTTGTAAACAGATTAACAACTCTTATGGCTGTACTTGCAAACCTGGATGGACTGGCCATCTTTGTGATGTCAGTATGGTATCCTGTAATGATGCTGCATTGCAAAAAGGTAAAATGCAAATATTATTGAAAGTGCCATTTTTTTTATTGTTATGTATTATTCCAAATCTGACATGAATTAATTTTTATAAGTGACCTCTCTCTCTGCATTATTATTTTCTGTAATTTATTTTCATTTGTTTGCACATTTGTTTAAATTATTTAATTTTTTTTAGATATCTCTGTTAAAGACTTATGCAAAAATGGAGGAAGGTGTGAAAATATAGGTAACAGCCACAGGTGCATTTGTACTCCTGGTTATGAAGGCAGCTATTGTCAACATGAGATTAATGAGTGCGCATCGCAACCTTGCCATAATGGTGCTACTTGTAATGATCTTGTTGGGCAGTATTCATGCACTTGCCTTCCTGGTTTCCAAGGTGTGTAATAGAAATTCATGAACACATTTTTTTTTCAGTATTGTTAATGACTGTTTATAATTGCATGATTATGTTAACATTACTAAATTTCTAATTATTTCATGTTCAGGAATAATTATTAAAGTTTACATTTTTTTTTCAGGTATTAATTGTGAACATAATATTGATGATTGTGTGCCAAATCGTTGTCGAAATGGAGGTACTTGTCATGATCAGATTAATCATTTTGTCTGTTCATGTCCTCATGGTACACAAGGAGTTTTGTGCGAAATCAATGTTAATGAATGTTTTGATGGAGCTTGTCATCATGGTGGAACTTGCATTGATAAAGTTGGCAACTATGAATGCCAGTGTCCTCCTGGATTTGTAGGTCCCAGGTAATCATATCCTTGTATACCAATGAAGCATTTTGAATATTGAAATATTAATTAATCAAAATAATAGGAAATGATACAAAACTATTTTATTTTTTTGTATTTTACTTAATTTTAATAGATAGTAGCAGGATAACATTTATTATCTATTTGAAATATATATTGCATGAAATTAAAACCATTTAGTCTAGGGATTTATCGTTAAATTTGTTAATCATGATAAAATTTTAAGTAATTTCAAATGTAAGTACATTTTTTTCTGTGTTAATGTTTTCTAAATCAGATTATTTAATTAATTAAATTGTGATTCCCCCCCCTTTTATTTGTTAGATTCCTTTCCTTTGTAATATATTGTTAGATTTTCCATTGCTTTTTAAAGAAACAGTATTTTTTAAAAAATAGTAATTTACATATAATTAAGAGTTTCATGTAGTGTGATTCTCTCAATGTATAAATTATCTTAACTCTTTTTAAAGCTCCATCACTAATTTTTGAGCAATGTGAATTGGTAAATTTTTTAAATGCTCTATTTTTATTTTAGATGTGAAGGAGATGTTAATGAATGTTTATCAAATCCATGTAGTGCAGCTGGTACTCAAGATTGTGTTCAGTTAGTAAATGATTATAGATGTGATTGTAAACCTGGTTTTATGGGACGTCATTGTGAGTTAAAAGTAAATTTCTGCGTATCAAACCCTTGTTTGAATGGAGGTGCTTGTTCAAATGTAGGTCAAGGACATCAGTGTATATGTACTCAGGTAATGAATTTTTATTTTTTATGTTTTGATATTTTCTTAAATATTTTGTTACAACTTTTGATTTTGTTTTTTAAAAAGCAAATTTTCTTTGTCTACAATTGCTTATAATTTTTTCCCTTTTACTGTTACTGCATATATGATGTAAAAGAATATTTCCTCATTTTACATATACAAAAATGGGAACAAACTTTGTTAACGAAACTCCATTTTCACCTACGAGAAACTGCATTTTGAATGTGTATAATAATTATTTTAAATGTGTTTGTATGTCACCATAATCTCGAAAATAATGTATATTTGTTTTTGGTTTAAAATTATTTTATTTTACTGTTCTTACATGATCTGTTTAAATTATTTTGCTTTTATTTATGCTAATAAAAAGGTTTGAATAGCAGTATTAAATTCTGTTTTATGGGGATAACTTAAAATTTTCTATTGAATTTTGTTTACTGTAGGGATTTTATGGAGATAATTGTATATTTTCCAATACTTCTTGTCTTGGAAACCCATGTAAAAATGGAGGTAAATGTAGACCAATTAAAAATGGATATGTATGCGTTTGTCCTAATGGAGCTGGAGGTCAAAATTGTGAGATTGATATATACAATGAATGCAACTCATCTCCCTGTTTAAATGGTGGTACATGCCACAACAAGATTGGTAAGTTGTGTGCTTATTTTAATATATTAATAAAACATTATTTTTCATGCTTTATTAACATGTGTTTTATTAATTCTTTTATGCTTGGTATAAAATAATATATTTTTCAGGTTGCGTTTAAAAAAAAAAAAAACTTTAATAAAAATTATTTTTGAATTTATTTTTTGTTTTGAACATTTTGTTTAAATTAGTTTGATAAATTGAATGTGCTTTTAATGAGCCACCATGAAACTTCTAATTTAAAGGCATCAACATTTATTAAATCATATCAAATGATACTGTAATAACATGAAAAAATTAAATTCTGTTATCAAAGTAATTGTTACCATTGTTATGTAATGGAAAATATATGAAAAATGGATAATTATGATTGCAGATAATAATTGTAAAAACTGAATTAAAAAAATGTTAGCATGAAATAATAATAAATTTTTTAGCAGGAAATAATAAAAGTATTTTTCAGGGGTGTAGCCTAATTTTAAATTGAGCTCCTGCCTATTGTAATATATATTAGGCTGCATTAAGTGAGTTAGTTAAGCAATGGACTAGATAGGAGCCAGTAATTATAATCAATGGAATGTGGGTTCAAACTTCGTGGTCTCTCAAAACTTCCAAAAACTGTCATGTTGCTAGACATATTTATGTTGAATCTGTTGTGGACTTTATAATCTTTATATTAATGCAAAGATAGGGATGTTAGCTCAAGTATTGTCCTTGTGATAACTCATCTATTGATAGTGGTTCAAAATTATTACCACTGTCGCAAATAATCCTCATGCTGATTTGGTTTAATGATATTAAACCAAACTGGAATAAGTATTGCTTGAAGGAAAAAAAAATCTAATTTATTATTAGGCACTAATATATTTTAATCTGGGTTCAACATTAAGTAGATTTATTTCTACAGAATGTTAAAAACAATTATTTTTTCAAATTATGTTTCTCACAACTTGATTAAATCATTAAATTTTATCCTATAGGTAAATATGAATGTGTTTGTCCTGTAAATTGGAATGGACCAAGATGTAGTATGTATGATTCTACATTTGCTGGTGGAATTGGTGTGTATGTGCGACCTGGTACTATTCTACGAGCCAATGATAATGACAATTATGATAGATGTGAGATTAATGAATGCTATAAAAAATCTGGAAATAGAAAGTGCAATGAGGAATGCAATTCAAGAGAATGCAATTTTGATGGTGGTGATTGTTCATTAGGTAATTAAATTTTTATTTGTGTAAGAGCTTTGATTATTTTGTGTATTGGCAAATATTTTTTTAAAAAGTATACAAGTTTTGTTGTATGTTAAATCTATTTTTTTTTTTAAATTAAATAGGTATGAACCCATGGATGAATTGCACAGCTCCTATCAACTGTTGGGATGTTTTCCGAAATGATGAGTGTAACATTGAATGCAATAATATTGATTGTCTTTTTGATGGTTTTGATTGTGAACAGAAACTGTTACCTTGCAAGTGAGTAATCTCTGCATTTAAATAATTTAGATGTATTTTTATTTTAAAATTATTTCTTGAAAGAAAAAAAACTTTACTTCTTTAATCTTACTTTAGGCTTTGATTTATTTTTAATGGACACGAAACATGCATATTAACAATAAAATGAGCTTAAATTCATAATGAGGTAAAATTAGCTTCACTTTCTTTCATGTATATTTCTATAAGATCTTTCTATGTACAAAATAGATATATAAATTCCATGTTTGTTGTTTACTTTACATAACACATGTATGCATATACTCTTGTATATATATATGTGTGTATATGTATATTTGGATTATTTTTTTTTTTTTTAATGTTGTGAAAATTTTGTTACAGAACTAACGCTGATTCACAGGTGTCTAATTTTTTTGTCACATGCATTAAAGTTCATTGGATAAAAAGCTACAATATTTGATGCTTATCTTAATATACCTGAAATTTACTTCACATTTACATTTCCTTAACATTTGTAAAGTATATCATAATGTAAAACACGTATTTAATTTGAAATTTTTAAGTTATGAAATTTAATATTTTGTATTTGAAATCCATGACTTTGAAATATTAGCATACATAAGGTATTTAAATACCAATATTTCATGGTTATGAAATATAAGATAAATTAAATCAAGCTTTTTTATATATAAATATTCATATTAATTTTTATATTATTTTGATTTGTAGTGAACACTTTGACACATATTGCCTGAAGAACTATGCTAATGGTTATTGTGATTTTGGATGCAACATCGAAGAATGTAACTGGGATGGATTGGATTGTGAATCAGAGCCACCAATGTTAGCTGATGGATCTCTAATGGCTGTTGTTTTAATGGAACCAGAAGTAAGTTTGAAATTTGCTTTAATTATATTACATTTTTAAGTGAAGGTAACATGATAATAAAGTCAAATGGCTCTTTTGATTGATTTTAAATATAAATATTGTATTTAAGAAAGTTTTTATGCATCTTCATATGAATGATTTGTTCTGAAATTTTAAGAATATATCCTTGTAATTCTAAAGATGTTATCAAATTCTCCCTTTATAATGTTTTGCATGTGGTTTACTGTTTTAGTAATTTAGCTGGTAGAATTTATTGTATCTTTTTTTCCCCCTTCCAACAAAATTTTAATTTTTAAGATTTAAAAGGATGAAAGAGGATATATATTTAATTACTATTATTTTTCTTTTTAAATGTCTTTGAACCTTTCAGGGACCTACCTTCTTAGAGTAATCCCAAATTCTTAATCTTGAGGTATATATGTAAATTTAACGCTAGAAAATCTCAATTTAGAATAATAGAAATTTTGCCTACCTGTGAGGCAGGTGGGTTTTCAAGTCATCAGTTGAAAATAATCCATAAGACTTGCTTGGCATCATTAAATTAATTTATTACTAAGATGTACAGCATATGTAAACAGAGAATTGTATTTGCTACTAAGTTTCAAACATATCTGGGTTGTCACTCAAGCAAGCAGTTAAAAATTCCCTTGGGGAGCCTCTTGAATGGTGCACAGCACCCTCTACTCTTTAGTTTCACCAGTATATCCTAAAGATCTTCTTTCCCATGGGATTTGTTGTATTTGGTGAACACATGTGATGCATCCACAGATGCCCTAATAATCCTTCATTATTTTCGACCCACCTTCTTGTCAACAGATTTTTACATTTTTCTTCCTTTTTTATGTCTAGAATACAGTTTACCAAATATCTGGTGCAGCTTAGCTAGATTTGGCTTTAGTAACATAAACCTAATTTTCACTCACACTCATACTTTTAAAATGTAATACTAAACATTTCATAGTAAAAATATGTATTTGTTTTTTAAAAGTTTGAAATTTGATTGTGAATTTTTGTTCTGAAAAATGCTTTAATATTTTTATATTTTTTGGAATACTATAATAAGGTATCAAAATTTGTATATGCCTCTAAACTTATATACTACATTTGCCATCTTTAGGTTTTCAAAAACAACTCTGTTCCTTTCTTGAGAGAGATTGGGCATGCTCTGAGAACAATTGTTCGAATTAAGAAAGATGAAGATGACAATCCAATGATTTATCCATGGCAAGCTAAAGAAGTCCCTGTTAGTTACCACAGGAAGCATGCAAAAACAGGGTAAGAATCAATTAATTTGTGTAAAATGTAAATTTTAAAATGCCTAAATAACAAAGAATTATTTCTAATAATTTTGATGAGAAAGAGAGGAAATAAATATCTAAAATTTTTACATATAATAAAATGGATAATGCAAGAAATGTAGCTCTGTCTCGATTACAACAGAGGAGAATGAATTTTTCTTTGCCTTTGAATTAATAGTAGGGATTTCTCCAGATCATATGGTATAAGATGAAGGGATTCTGAGGGATAGTGATGACATCTGTCAGTCTAGTAAGGATTATTTTCGACAGATTTACTACTATGTGAAAGTTGATTTCTTCATATTTTTGTGAGTTTATAATCACATAAATTAATGGATAATTTGAAACAGTATCACCAAATAAGCAATATATATATATGTATATATAACAAAAAAATTCTTTCTGCACTACAGGACAAAAGTTATTATGGAAATCGACAATCGTCGATGCGTGAAGTCTGCTGCCACCGAATGTTTTCAGTCTTCTTCAAAAGTAAGAGACAAATTTTTATCTATTTTTGTGGTTTTTGAGTTTGCTATACTTTCTGTTATATCTTGCTAATCAATTATATTTTTAAAGATTTGCATTCCTTTTTATAAAATAAGTAGAAAAAATTAGTCATTAGTAATTGATGAGAATTTAGAATGGTTAAAAAGTTTGTATAATAAGTCTTTGTCTAGTTAGGACTATATTATTCATTAGTGTGACTTGGTTGAAACTAAAGAGGGACCTAGATTTCATTTACTAGATATAATAAATATAATTTGGTTTTAATGTTTTGGCAAGTCCATTGATGTTGTTTTTATTTTCCTTTTAAATAGTTTTTGGAGTTTTTCTATACTTTGATTCTTAACCTTTTCCCCGATAAGTGGTTTTTTGAGTCGATAAGTAGAATTTCTCATCCAATGTGCTTTGTGAAAATAATTTTATATATGTATTTACTGAAGCTTACTTCTTTTTGATTATTAGGCGGCCCAATTTCTCACTGCAGCTCAAACGCGACAAGCTTTTGCATTCCAACTGGAAGAAATTCATGGAGAAGATCAAAACAAACCTAATATAGTAGAAATGAGTTCCTCCAACAGGCTTTACATTGTGATCACAATAGTTATTGTAGCTTTTTCAGGAATACTTATTGGGGTTTTAATTACTAGTCGTAAAAAAGCAAGAGGCATAACATGGTTCCCTGAAGGGTTTTTTAGGACCAGTAGTAGTCAACGCAGAAGTTCTCATCGTCGAGGACCTGATGGTCAAGAAATGAGGTTGGTGGAATTTTTATATGGAAAGCAAATTAAATTGTGCTATAAAATGCAAACCAAGTGCACATTGTATTATTATATAAGAATATATAGGATAAATATTGTTAGAAGTTTATTTCAGATTTTCTGAAATTAACTTGTAATTTGTTATTGCTGAGTTTTTAATTGATATTTTAAATGATTTATGTTGTTAATATAAATATTTTTAAAGTAAATAATATTATGAAACATCTACCTAATATATTGACTTAAAATTTAAAATTTGTAATTTGAAATTCACAATTTAATAATTTTTGAAATTCACAAATTTAATAATTTGTGATTTTCAGTTTGTGTGCATGATTTGAGTTTTAAGAGCAGTTAATTTTTTAATGTATCAAATTTTGTTAATGTTGTCAGGATTTAAGTTTTCAAGGAGTAAGTGAGAAATAATTAAAAACAATAGTAATTTTAGTAATGTGTAGAAGGATACACATAAATTTAAAAGTTTAAAGGAAGTATTTTATTTAAACTTTGTGGACAGTTGATATTGAACAGTATATTTTTTAAATTTTTTTTATTGATTAATCAAAAATAAATTGCTATGTTTAATCATTTTTCTGTATAAGTTTTAATTTTCATAGAAGTACTTTTGCAGATATGGTACTTATAAACAAAATATTTTAAATCGATCGTAATTATTTCATCTAAATTATTTTACATCTAATTTTGATGGAACTTAACATGTGCTATATTAGTTTATAAAGACTAAGTGTATCTTAGCAATAACCTTTTTTGTCCATTTTTTTGTACAATGTTTTTGAATATTTTTATTTCTTTTATTTCAGAAATTTAAATAAGTTGTCTTCAACTACCACAGTAGATATGAACTCAAATGACAATGCAATGCCTGCACCTCCTCCTCCTGTACCATCCTCTGCTGTGAGTGAGTGGAGTGATGATGATGGTTTGGATCATCCACCTGTAAAGCGATTGAAAAGTGAGAGATCACAAGATGGAAGTTTTGGAGATAGTCAGAGTTCACTCTCCCCACCAGAGTATGATGAAAATGATCCTCGCCCCTGGACACAACAACATTTAGATGCTGCTGATGTAAGAAATCCTGATATTTTAGCTCTCACTCCACCTCAAGGAGAAAGAGATATGGAACCTGGCAGTGTTGATGTCAATGTGCAAGGACCTGGTTAGTTTTACATGAAGAATTGATACATTAATTTATCAGCAATTGTGATAGTAATATTCATTCCCTTTAATTACTTTTGTATTGTATACATGAGCTATTTAGAATTGGGGTAGACAGGGTAAAGTTGTAATCTTTGTGATTGACAAGATTTATTCTTTTTTACATTAAAAAAAGATTATTAATTCAAGTAAGTTAGTCAGATTTTTTAATATTTAATTGAGAGCTCCTTATATGACTTAGTGAGGAAATATGGTATGTTGGATATTAGTTCAGAAGACATTCTTGTCTCTAGACTGATTCAGAATTGTAAGGATGATTTTCCATTTAGCAATTTTGTAACTCTTCTCCAGAACTGATTAAATAAGAATCAAAATCTGTGTTATTGTTTCATCATATTTAAATTAAATTTAGCTTTATGATGCAAAATGTCCAGCAATTTCTTAATGGTATGACTTAAAATTTAAATCTAGTTCAATTTACTTGATTTCTAATAAACTTAGCTAATCTTAAATGTAAATGTAAAATAAGAAAATTAATTTTCTACATTGCCTCTTTAGATAGCTGATACAAATTTTATCTCACAAATGTGAATATTTGTATTACATAATTTTAGGTGGATTGACACCACTTATGTGTGCTGCGTGCCGAGGTGGCGGAATTGATATTTTAGAAGATGGAGAGGACGAGGAAGGAGCAAGTGGAAATATGGTTCAAGAATTATTGATGCAAGGTGCAGACTACCATATGACTTTAGATAAAACTGGTAAGTTGAATTTATCATTGATTTTTGAATCGATTTATGATTTTCATGTGTGGCTTTCCCATGTATTTTATTGAAAATTTGTAATTACTTAAATGATAGAGATATAAAGATAGATAGATATTAGATGATTGATTAATATTATGTGCCATATGAGTAAGATAACAATTCTGAAAGGGAATTTGCATTTTCTAGTAATTTTATTTTTAAATCAATTGCCTGCTTTTCATTTTTTTTTTTTTTTTTTTTTTTTTTTTTTGAAATATAAGCTCCCATTAGTGTAATAATAAATCTTGTTTAAGAAAACCCTGAAGAAAGTACTGTAACGAAATATAAATTTGTGTATAACTCGCATGTTTGATTATTTACAAAATGGCATCAGTAGTTTGTCAC
>BMAW01042039.1:1435340-1453257 GCA_019974015.1 Nephila pilipes | reverse complement strand
AAATTGTTTATGTACTTGAAGAATTGAAGAATATTGTAAAAATTTTAGTTTTAAACTGGAATTTATTTTTTCACAGGAGAATCATCTCTTCACTTGGCTGCTAGATATTCTAGAGCAGATGCTACGAAAAAGCTTTTAGATGCTGGTTGTGATGCAAATGCTAAAGATATAACTGGACGTACACCTTTGCATGCTGCTGTTTCTGCTGATGCTATGGGAGTCTTTCAGGTATTCCATCAATTATAAATTTATTATTTTTATCACTCCATCATATAATTATTTGTAGAATTTGTATAGATGCATCCCCATCTTCATTTTATTATTATTTTTTACTTAGATATTGTTGAGAAATCGAGCAACTAACTTGAATGCTAGAATGAATGATGGGACAACTCCCTTAATACTTGCTACTCGTCTTGCTATAGAAGGAATGGTTGAAGAGCTTGTCAATGCAGAAGCAGATGTTAATGCTGCAGATGATCATGGTAAGTTATGTGTGCAATTGCTGTTATATGCATTCATTGTACAGCAGATAAAACATTCATTCCAATATTCATATTCAAAATGAATGTTTCGTTCATTGTACTGAATGTGTAGGACCAAAAAATAACATTACAGTAGTTATTTTCTAATCTCTAAATTATTTTTCTATGCATTTTAAATGTATATTCAATGTTTTTCAAATGCTTTGATTTAAATATTCTATCTATTATCTCACATTCCTAACGATCTACTTTAAGCATTATTCTTTGCAGGATGTTTTAGCATCTGTATATCAACAGCATTAATTGCTTAAAAAAATTGAGGTTTACTTATTTTTTACATAATCATCCATACTTAGTCATTGTATAAGTGCCTTTTGTCAAATATAGAATTTTTTTTATTTAAACCAATACAATTGTTCTATTTTCTTATCAGGCAAGACAGCTTTGCATTGGGCAGCGGCTGTTAATAATTACGATGCAATACGAGTGCTGATTGCTCATGGAGCTAACAAGGATGCTCAAGACAACAAGGAAGAAACGCCTCTTTTCCTTGCTGCCAGAGAAGGTAGTTTAGAAGCCACTCAGTTACTTTTGGAAAATTTAGCTAATAAAGAAATTACTGATCACATGGATCGCTTACCCCATGATGTTGCTCGTGAACGCAAACATATAGACATTGTTAAGTTACTTGATGAATATGTACCACCAAGCCCTCAAATTTCTAATGGACATTTAAATGCTGGCTCACCAATGTTTTTAATGGGCTTGCATGGTTCTACAAAATCAAAAACAAAGAGAAGAAATAAACTGACTGCTGGGTCATCTCCTGGTAAAGATAACATGGATGGTCTTGGTCTCAGCAATGATACTGGTCTACGTCGGAAAGCATCAGTAAAAAAGCGCAAGGAGCCATCCCACATACTTATGCAGGGAATGGATGGATCAGTATCTCTGTCACCTGATTCCTTAACATCTCCAAATGCTATCCTGCAAAATGGAATGGACAATTCTGAGCCCATTTACACTCAGTTAACCAATGTGGTCCATATGCAACCGAATACAATGAAACTGTTACCACCACCATATGATGATCGTCTTAAAGTGAATTATTGCAGTAATTCTGGCAATGATAATCAAAGCTTGAGTCAAACCTATTTGGATCCAAGCTCTTTGCAAAATGTACCTTCTCACCATGCACGACAAAACTCAATACCAAACAATAGTGGTGTACCACCTTCTCGTCCATATAATTCTTCATCTCCCATTAAACAACGTCCATCCTTACCAACATCTCCTACTCATATGGCAGCCATGAGAGCTGCTCATCATCAACGGACTACTAAAATGCATCCACAATCTAGTGGTAATCTAATTTATGAGTACCCACAGGCATTGCCTGAATTGCAAACAGGGATGAGTTCCAATAATCCAAAAGGTAACATGCCAAGTAATGGACAGCAACCTATGTACCCCCATTTATATCATTATCCAACTCCTCCTTCTCAACACAGTCACAATGATGGTGAGACTACACCACATTATCTCCATCCTCCTGAGAACAATTATCTCACTCCTTCCCCCGACTCACCTGGACAGTGGTCAAGTTCATCCCCTCACTCTGCATCTGACTGGTCAGAAAGCATGGCCAGTCCAATGGGACATAATCTTCATTCATTACACTCTGTTGATCATTCGCAACATCCTAAAACTCAAAATGTGAATGCAAAACAGAAGTCTTCCATAACACAGTCACCACAAGCTGTGTTTATATAAGCAATTTAATATGCAATATGTCTTCAGAAATGCCAAAATGAAGAAGTATAAGATATCGTTAATTTGCACAATATTATGATCATTGTGATGTTGAGAGAATGAAAAATTATCTCTGAATCATAAATGATATATTTAAAGAGTATTTATTGCCCATCTCATTCACTGTGTGATAGTTTCATTGAATTTGACTATTTAAGAAATACAGCATATCATTTGTTTGCTGATTATTAGCCAAATGTGTTTCATTGTATATATTAAATTCATTATCATTTCAAGGAACAAGATTCATTATATTTTTTTTCACCTGCAAAACCAACACACTTGTTTTTTCTGCAAGTCTAGACTGTGCCATGTTCTGTAGCTGAACAGTTTGAAGTTTTATAATTTTCAACAAAATAGTGCTTTTATTTGATCCAGAAGGTTTTTTTTATTTTCAAAATATACAGATCATGATTTGTAATTATATAAAGACATATGTACATTCATCCATTTGTATATTTTGTAGAATTCATGGGAATTTTATTGTACAGTTATGTTACTCTGTTTGTTGTATCATTTTAAAACTTTTTTAAATGTTTAGAAAGATGTTGATAAAAATTGTTTGCTGGAAAAAAAAAGTTGTAATTATTTGAAATCGTCGTTGTAAAAACAGCTGCATTTTAATGTAAATTATTATTAAATATGTATAAAAGAGCTTAGTGCTATCTGTCTCTGCTTGATGTTAAAGAACAGGACCTTATTCTGGAACATATTTTCAGATAAGAGATCAGATTTTCAAATCATGATATTTAAATATATGCTTATTTTTATTAATCATCTTGTATCCTCAAAATTTAGGAATATTACATACATAAGCAGTTTTTCATTTTAACTTATGGAAATTAAAAATCTATTAAGCATTGTAATTCAGAATTAAAATGTATTTATTCAAAAATAGAAATGAGTATTTTACTGAAATATGCTTTCCTTTATATGATATGGTAATTAAAAGACAATATCAGTATTGTGGATTTTTTCTATTTGAAATAGAGTTTCTGAGCTTGGGTCCTATTTAACATTAAGTTGGATACAGCCTTAAAATTATCAATATTTTAACAGTTTTCTGATTCATGTTTTTTTATTATAGCATATGAATTATGATGTTGGTAGAAATGAGTATTATTTTATTTAAAGTAATGTTTATGTTGATTTAAGTTTAAAAATTATAAGAAAAAGATAAACCCTGAAATGCAGCTAATAATCGCATATTTTCAATTTTGTATTCCAATGAACTGTGATGTATCAAACAAACTTTGTGAATTTTTCTGCAGAAACATAGGAAAAATGAGTCTTTAAAGTTATATACTGTATGAAATAGTTATTTTTCTTGATAATTTTGCAGTTGTGATGTACTAAAGACTTTTCATTCTCATATAGATCGTTTTCTCCTTTCAAACCTACCTTGTTTCATTAATTTAATAATTTGTTAAGACTTGCTTTTTATTTAATTCAACAGTAAACTGAGGGTGCCTATTGAAATTTATTCCACTGTATTCGAGGGTCCAATTTTTATTAGTTATGTAGAGATCTAAGCTATTTTGATTCATCTTTATAGTATTTTGAACATAAATCTCATTCAATTGTGTTTATTTTGCATTATAAAATCACTATCATTCACTCAAGTGTATTTATTTTTTTACATACTGTAAATAAATTTTTAATAACTATATATCAATAGAATTCTGTGCCTTATGTATAGAAAAAACAAATCATATTTGATAACTAGATATTTAAAATATTTATTGAAATTTTGGAAATAGAAAAATATTTCATTTTAAAGAATGTAGTCGATCTTTAATGTATAAATCAATCAAGCTCTATTAATAAACCCTCATATATATTTTTTAAAAATTTAAAAAGACAGTCACTACCTCTCTTTGCTCCATTTTTTTTTTATTACTAACTAAATATGCTTAAATTCTTAAGCAAAAGTATGTGATATATTTCAGAACTTAAGATGAATGTGAAAGGACTTAAAAAAACAAAATATATCTGGAATAATATACAACAGTAAGCGTATTATAATTTTTTTTATTAGTTACTTATGAATATAAGGATTTTTTAACGTAAATTTCATAAATCTCGGAATACTCTGCAAATTTATCTGTTTAATTGGAGCTAAGTCTCTTACATTTGAGATCTGTTCTTTTTAAAACTTTTGAAAAACTGAATTGATGAAATTTTTTTTTCCATAGAATTACATATGATTAAACAAAAACTTTGTAAAATAATTTTTTTTCTGTTTGAAAATTATAACTAAATTCTTTTTTTTTTAATACTATGATGCTTTTGAAATTTACTTTAACCTTTAATAGTGATGAATATTTATAATATATTTTAAAAATTAAACTTTTATATTTGCTGAACATTATATGTATGTATATTGATACAAGTCTTCAAGAATCTGAATCAAGTAACATTTTGAATGATTTATTAGGCATCTCCAAAACAGTGTACATTAACACTGTGAAATGCTCTCTTCCATACTTGTTGCTCATAATTTTTTATTGATGTTATATTTTTTAATATATCAAAAAGATCGTCTATTCATTATCAATTTGAGAGAGTGAATGTTATTTTAGAACAAATTTTTCAAGAATTTTTGAACTTTTTAAGTAATAAAAAAATTTTGAGATTATTGATCAGAATTTTTGTTAAATCTTACATAATTGTTGGCCATTGACAATCATTGTGGTGAAATTTTTTTGTACAATAACATTTTATAGTATTTTTAAGGAGTGTTTTATCTATCATTGTAAATTATGGTCATTTTATTTGACTTTTAAGAGAAATATTTTTGTATTGTAGTTTTGCTAAATAAAAATTATTAAATAAATTTTGTTTTATTTATTTATAAAATTTTCTTTAGAAAAATGTTTTTAATTATGATTTCTTATAAGAATTTCATGAATAAATTGTTTAAAAATCAGTGAAGTAATTTGCAGAAGAATTTGTGTTTTTACATCTGTTACTGTAAATCCTCCACTACTTTTGTCATTTATTTGTCAAATTATTTCTGATAAACATAATTTTTTCCCATTTTTTTTATTGATTTAATATATTAATATCACATTAAAATATGTAAGAACTATAACTGATATAAAATCTTAATTTTAAGATTATAATGGCATGTTGTTTTTGGTTTGGTAAATATATCAATCTATTCAAGTAAAAACCGTTTAGTATGTATCCAAATTTTATTGTTGTACAATGATAACGCTACCTTGAAATCCGGTGTGTGTGGGGGGGGGGGGAGGTAATAGAGCTGCACAAAATTTTTCTTTGTTTCAGTTAATTTTATCTGGAACAAAAAAAAAAAATTTTTTTCTTTTTTTTACATGTGTTTGAAATAGTTTCCAACTTTTTTTTTAATTACAAAAGTTAGAACTAGTTCTGTTTGCTTTTAAGTAAATTCACTTTTTCCATGCAAGAAATGAATAGTTTGTTGAATGTTATTTCTATAAGTGGGAGGGGGACAACCCCTACTTTTTTTTTGTTGAAGAAATAGAATTTTTATTCTATTTTAGCTACCTAAAACTAGAAGTTACAAAGAAAACGTATAAGTCCTTGTTGTCTTATCACCTAATCATCTTTCCTTTTTATTCTTTAACTAATAAAAAATTTATGTTAAGTAAATATGGTCTAAATGCCATTCCATTTTTTCACCATACTAAGCAGTGGAGACACAATATGTGTAGCATGTGATTCCAGGAAAGATAGCTAAGGTGAAGCAGTGTGTGTAAGTCCAACAAAAATAAAGACAATGTTGTTTTTAAACAGACTAAACATATATGACCCCGAGAGAGATATTTTGCATAGTACATGCTTTGTTCTATAGTATATTTCATTGTATTGCTTTGAACACCTATTTTAATGTTATTTATTGTAAGCTATCTATAAGAATAGTTTTAAAAAATTTCCTTGCAATTTTGAAGTGTAATGGGGTATAAAAAGGCTTGAGTAAATTCAAAGATTTTGACTAATCATTATAATTCTGGTGATCCTTTTAAACAATCCATAATATAAGTTTCTCCTTGTTGGACAGCAAATCTATAATATTGTATGCTACTGTTGCATGAGATCAGTGAAAGTACAGCAAATATGGTGTTGCATGTAGGAAACTTCAAAATAGAAAGTTATAGCTTGCTTGAGAATTATTTGACAATCAAAATTTATTTTCACAGATAAAAAAAAATGTTAATTGAAATGGGAATTATTTCATTTTGAAAAATTTATGTTTGGTAACTATATTAGCATAGCAAGTGTGTTTATTCCCCATTCTGAAAGTTTTTTCTGTAAACAGATTTTTAGAAATGGAAAATATTGAAGGATGTCTGATTGAAGTTCCTCTTATGTAGCTTCACGTGAAATATTGCAACCTTTGCTACATTACAGATTTATTGTTGCTTCTTCATTTAAAAAAGTTTTTTACCTATCATCTGATAATTAAATTATAGCATAACATAATGAAAATTTTTGTGTTTATTGGTAATACATGGATGAAGGGCATTTATTTTAAACAATTTTTCACAAATTTGAAAGTAGAAAAAGGTACAAGAATAAATATTGAAAATGATGAGCATATTTTTGTTAACGTTTGTTTCAAAATATTCTCTAAATTCAGCTAATATTTGAAAGAAATGGGTTATACGAAGCTTCTTATTGTAAACTACCTTGATAGGTTCCGTAGAGCATTTATTTTAACTGGATCATATGCTATATGGAATAAAAATAATTTAAAATATGAGAAGGGGGGAGCGTTTTTGAGTACCTGAGTGAAACTAGTGTCTCTCACACTTTGGCATATATTTTTTCTTGATTGCTTATGATTAATATTTGTTGAGATATGTTTCCCCAACTATAAACTGCAAAGATTTGAGAATATTTTTTATGCCAGCGTTTCCAATGGCTTTTCTAGATACTTAAGCTCGATCATAGATAAATTTGACTTTGAAATAAATTGTCTTCGAATGAGGCCATTCTATCAATGAAATTAGCTAGTGTGGTTTTAAGAGCCTATTAATTATATGATTTTAATGGGTTAGACGAGATATAAGGCTGTAGAAACAGGGTCTTTGATTGATTGTTTGTTCCTTAACTTCGCATTTAAAGAAACATGAGGATTATTGGAGGTAGACCTCTTAATTTGGAGCTTCGTTCAAGTGACGAGGACGACACTTGACCCATTACTCCCGTCTCTAAATTTCCACACCATGGCATGACTTGAGGCCTCAAGAGATTTATTGTGCATCAACATACTACTTTAGTGGAATCAGCCTCGACGAAAACAACGCTGTCTGGGAGCTTGTGATCATGACAACTCGGCTACAGCTGTCACAAGAAACAGAGATAGCACTGTTATACAGTATATTCATGGCTTACCCAGGGATGGTGAAAAAGGGCATACGCCCCTCCCCTAAGATTCTTTGACTCGCAGACGGCGGTTTTCGTCAAGTTGTGAGTTCAAACCTTGATGCCACTAAAGACCCACCATATAGTCGGGGCTGATACACGTTAAATCTGTCGAAGATCAAACACTACCATTGGCGTAGTGTTGAATAAAAGGAGAGGGAGGCGTCAGCTCAGTTGTCCTCGTCGCTTGACCAAGATTCAAAATTACGAGGCTCGTCGCCAATAGCTCTCAGAGCAAAAATCAATAAATTCTGTGGAATTATGTTTTCCTCCAATTTTTAATAATATTTTAATTTTTATTTTAATGATTCGTTTGTGAGTTTTCCGGTCTTTGAAAAAATATTTTGAAAGCACTTAGGTAAAAAGTAATCCCACAGAAGCATTTATTATCTTTTGCTCTTTCTGATGCACCTTATTGCATTCAAATAGATTAAATAATAAAGATGGGAGAATTAAAGTCGTAATTCCATAGCATTACAAGTCCACGAAATCAAAATGGCGGGTAGACGGGAGCCTTAATAAAATTAATCTTAACAAATTCTAAACTAAAAAATTACTTCTGTCATGGCAATGACGATATGCATCCCCCAAAATTATTTTCGGGGTGCGCCATTGAATATATGTATGTATTTTATTAGTCGATTTTCTCGTTTCCCCCCCCCCTTACATCAAACCTTAGAGCTTATACTATAATTCCTTTCGAACCTACAGATTTCCTCGATAGCTCTGACGATAAATTTTAAAATATTTTTATGAAAGAAATATTTAGAAGTCTCCTGACCCTGTTTAGAACTTGAAATATTTCATTGGATTGCTTGTATAACTTTAACAGTTTCCAATTTCATATGCTGGTAAAATGGGTTAAAAATATTTCACCATAAACGAGCCATTAACTCGTGTATTTAGTGAGAAATTATGTTCAATAAAACAAACAAAAAATTGCAGACAGGCTAAATCATAGGAATAGATACTCTTTAACAGAGTTCTTCGACTTCTTTGGAAAAACCGGTTTGCGGATATGAATTTTCACTTGCTTTCCTCTTAGCTGGACGGCGTCAGATCCCGTATGTTGTTTCTTTTTTACCAACAACAACTCGAAAAATTGTCTAATTTTCCATTTCGTGTTGTAGTCTTCAACATCTTCAAAAAGTAACTTTTCTCATTAAATAACTATATTTATGCATGACTCAACTACGAATTCCTTGATTGTATTATAAAAAATCTTCATTATAATTCTAAGCAGATGACACAAAAAAAAATTATGTATATTTATAGATTATAAATTCAATTTAACTATCATGCGAGCCTAATTTTACCTCCCCTTCACTGGCGGATAATTTGTTTTAAAAACTGGGTACGATATTTAAAATTAAATGTTGAACTCCTTACACGCGCGCGCGGAATAAGTGAGTTCTGATGGGGT
Organism: Nephila pilipes; assembly: GCA_019974015.1. Classification (NCBI taxonomy): domain Eukaryota; kingdom Metazoa; phylum Arthropoda; class Arachnida; order Araneae; family Nephilidae; genus Nephila; species Nephila pilipes. The sequence goes on along the minus strand of BMAW01042039.1, from coordinate 1,444,125 downwards.
ATAAAGTTCAAAAGTAATTTATAATTGGTATAAAAAATTAAGTATCATTTTAGAAAAAAACGAAAAAGGTTTTAAAACTCACAGCAAAAATAATATAAATTGGTGTTTATCACTATAAAACGAATTAAAAGACCCTCGCTTTCAGATTTTTTTCTTGTTGATTCGGGTGTTTGTATACTACGAACTCCAGGTCGCAACACAACGCTTCTTGCATTTTCGCTCAGTATTTATTATACCTGACAGTTTTCATTTTAATACTGTGTTTTTCTTTTTGTTTGTTTTCTAGCGAGTTACATACCACGTTTGCACAATATAACATTACATTTGTGTACATTCTGTGTTTTGTACAGGAAAAAGTTCTTGAAACCCAGTAAGTTTTCTTCAAGTGCTAATAAAAAAAATTTAAGCATATGACTTGAATATCTCGTCACAACTTAATTTAATTATCACTCCACTGTATAAATTTCCCTTTTGGCCTGTATTTTTTCTTTCTCAATGCATGAATATTCAATTTAATTAATGCTAAATTTTTGAAATTAATTTTCTGCGAGAATAATGAAATATTTTGTCGGATATTTATATTACTTAGACAGCTTCAGAATGAGCATAAACACATTAAATACATGTTTTAATAGTTTACATTTTTATCTAGAGTGATTATTTTTGGTATCATTAAAATTATGGTCGTGGTAGCCTAGTGGTCATGGTTTCAGACTCGTGGTCGGCGGTTTTCATTGAGTCGCGGTTCGAGCCTTGGCCTCTAAAGACCCGCCGTGCAGCCGGGGCTGATGCTCTTTAAATCTGTCGGGTCCCAAAGTCCTCCCGCTGGCGTAGTGTGGAAGTTAGGAGAGGGAGGGAGTGCCAGCTCAGGTGTCGTCCTCGTCATTTGACCGAGGTTCCAAATTACGAGGTTCGTCGCCAATGTCCCTTGTGTTGCTTCTAGTGCGACGTTAATAAAACCAAACCAAACCTCGTCAAAACTATATGGACGCTCGATGGTCCTGTAAATTTGCTAATTCGGCATGGTCATGGTCCCGAATTTGCTGGATTTTTGAGAGCTTACTATAATTTGACACTGGTTTGGTTCAACAATGATATGCGACCTCCACAATACTATACAATTCTGACAACCGCTCATCTATTAATTCTGGTGAAGGAGCTTGATTGACGGAGTTCTTTCCTTAAAAGAAGGAAATAGCGTCTCATCATAACTATAAATAAAAATTCATTTGAAGTTACAAATTATTTTGAATTAAAATGAGAAAAGATAAGATTAAATTGTAATCTATCGTCTGAACTTGTTGACTTGCACAGCCATCGGAAGGTGAAGTCCAAGTGGGATCATGGGGAGTACTATACTCAAGAGTGAGGACAATTTTACTTCATCACAGCACATGGGGGATGGTCTGATTGCAGGGAGCGTTGGGAAAGCGGGATAGTAAGAGAGCCATCTGATTGGTCGTGCTATCGAGGCAGAAGTTCATGGAGAAAATCTATTTAAAATTGAAAATATAATTAAATTAAACATGAAATTTAAATTAATCCTTTGTCTAACTGCCTAGGTAGAAGTTAGTTGGGAAAATTCTCATTTGAAATGGAAAACTATTTAGAATTATATTGAAACTTAGGGTGGAAAATAATTTAGGGTAAAAAAGTTACTTTTTAAGAAAATTAATTGTTATAGGGGTATTTTGATGACATCTATTGACACACCAGACTATTTAAATTAATTTTAACAGTTATATTAAAACTAAACTTACAAAAAACTCCTTAAGAGAAGAAGTTACAAGCATCCTGAATCTTTGGGTTCGGAGAAATTTTTTAAAAGTATACTCTAGAATAAACTGACAGCATTCGTTGAGGAAGCTTCATTCGTGTTCATAAATTGAGTGAAGCACTGGAAATTCGACTGATAAATCTAAATTTTGTGAGCATCCTTATAACTGAGAAACAATCTATTTTCATGTATGAAAGAACCAAGTAGAACATACTAACTTGAAGCAAAAGAAAATTAGGATTAAATCTTAGCTTATAGTGTTTTATTCTTTTATCTCATTTTAATCTAATCTGATTACGCTTTTATCCATTTTAAACAGCGATTTCCTCTCATAATTATTAATATTGATTTTAATTTTCTACTAATTGGTCCCAATAGGATTTTAAATTTTGCCTAAGCGCTATGTCTTAACTACTTTTTATGTATCACCTGGTTTGGCGCAGCATAGTCATATCTGGCTCTTGCGCCATAAAATTCTAAAGTCACTCACTCACTCATTCATGTATGAAAGGAATATATTTTATAAATGAAAATAAGGATTATTTTATTTCCAATTTTTATCCAGAACCACTTATAAATATCTTAAGAGCTCTCTGTGAGTCGTGCTTATGTTCGAATTGAAAGAATTGCCATAGCAATGTTATGAATATTTTGACTATTTAGACTTTATAATAATATTTGGAATGCTTTGAATGACAGAGCCACTGAAACTAAAGAAATTCGTTTCCTGCACATCCGTGACAACCTTTTTAAATACAAGTAGTTTTCTCGACTTTAGTACCTTATTGGTTTTTGAAATGTGTATGAAAGTTGAGATGCATCAAAATAGAACAATATTTATACATACAAAATCATTAAAAAGCCCCATCCTGTTTCAATAAATTTGTTACAGCGATTTAATAATGCTTAGAATGCCGACTCCAGTCCAAACTTTGCAAATTTGCCTCCACCGCACAGGTCGGAACTCTATGAAAAGTTGAAATATTGTCAAAATAACCATTTTAAGCCTTGAAAATAAAGAGAAGTAACAAAGTACTAAATCTGGCAAATACAGTAGATAATTACACTAACGGTAGTTATTTCATGTCAAAATTCTATGAACAGTAATTGAATTGTGATTGGGTACATTATCAAGCAATAAACTCCATCTGTTTTCATAAAGATACTCTGGACGAATGCGAAGAATTGTAGCCAGCAAATGCTTCGAAACATTCAAATAATACTCACCAGTAATTGTTTACCCAGTTGGAACAAATTCTTTTGGAATAACATTCTTTCTGTCAAAGATTGTAATGAGCAAAGTTTTGATTTTGAATGGAACTTTTCTTGTGTTTTTTTTTGAAGGGGGGAGGGTTGTGGTGAGTTTTTTTTTATTTCCAATCCGCACTTTATTTCCTTGTTTTAGGATCATATTGAAAACACTACGCTGCTGTGCAAAAAATAAGGACGAAGTTGAAAAATTATATCAGAGGAATGAAGAGGCAGAACGGACTTAAAGACCAATCAGGATATTAATTAGGTTGGGGTACGGTAGCACATGCGCAGATATGCAATTAGATCTAATGTGGGAGTTTTGGAAGTGATAAAGCACCTCGGCGGTGTAAACTCAGTATTTCTGGAAAAGCGATTGCTTGGCGTATATCAGTTTAAACGACGTCGAGTTGTTGCCTCGGAGTGAAATGTCGAGCAATCGATCTGTTAGACGACGTCTAGATGATTTTATCCGAGGTCGAATCATTAGAAAGATAAAGGTCGAAGTATGACAAATGTGGCTGCGGAGTTCGGGATTGTTCACGTCATCGTTTCACGAATTCAGAGAGAATTTCAAACAACAGGAACGGCCATCCTACGGTTCAGCAGTGGTTGTCCACGAGCAATCACGCCAGCGGACGACCGGTATATTGTCTTACAAGCCAGAAGGAACAGACGGCAGACAGCGGGAGAAATCGCTAAATACTCGGTAGAGGCGATTTGACGACCTATATCATGTGGCTAGGAGATTGTACAGTGGTGGTCTGTTTGCATGACCACCTGCACAGTGTATAACTTTAACGCCTGTTCATCGGAGAAGGCGTTTTCTTTAGAGGCGGGAACACCAGAATCAGACAGATAATCAATGGGATTGAGAACTCTTTACGGATTAGATAGTCTGAGTAGTGATTCTGGACGCATACACATCTGGAGAAAACGAGGAACCTTCAATAACCTCTCCAACATCAACGAAAGAGATATATTTGGAGATCGGGGGGGGGGGGCCTTCTCGTTTGAGGAGGCATCAGGCTTGGTTGCCGTATCGACCTTCACATCTTCGAAAGATGTTCAGTCACCAGGATAAGCTATTGTAATGAGATTCTCCTTCCATATGTGCGTCTTTTTAAAGGTTCTATGGATCCGCAGTTTCTTTTCACTGACGACAATGAGCCAGCTCATCGCGCAAAAGTTGTCGAAGAGATGTTGGACAGTGAGGATATTGAACACATGGATTGGCTAGCAAAGTCTCCAGATCTAACTCCCATCAAGCATGTATGAGACTTTTTAGGTAGAACTTTGGCAGCGTGCAACTTACCGCCAAAAACGATTCCGGAGCTCTTATTGGTGGTATAAGAGGAGTGGGCTGCAATGCCTCAACAACTCATACTTGGCATGGCCGGACGATGTGAAACCTGCTTAGCAGTCAAAGAGGATCCTATTTCTTACCAAAGCCAGTATGTTTCTGGTTGGATACCTGTCATATGGATGGTTCGGCCTTCAGTCGCATTGTGCTTCATGCTGTTTTTTAAATATCCTTTTGACTTCTTTTTTGGTAAGTTTTGCTTACATGACTCATGTTCTTACGTCTTAGGGATCTTATGGTATTATTTTTGTTGATTTAGAAAGCTTTTGCACCCGTTATATTGAAAAAAAAAAACCTTCTCGTACTTAATTTTTGTTTCTCAGTGTATGTTTCATCATCTGTAACAATCGATTTCAAGACATTTAGATCTTTTTTAATGACTGAAATGATGTCTCTGCAATGTACACTTCTCAATAATTTCTGTGTATTGGTTAAAGTGTGTGGAACAATTTTAACTCATTATTCTTTTGACCTAATCTTCACGCAAGATGATTCGAATTGTTTCTTTATTGATGCTCAAAACTTCCATCATTCTCAGTAACTCACAGCTATTGTTTGCCATCAAATCACGTACTTTTTCAATAATTTCGAATATCTTAGATGAACTTTGATTTTCCGTTATCACCATGTAGTTAATCTCCCGTCCAAAAAAATGTTTGCTCAAGAAAACATTTGATCTACTTAAATACAATCACCTTAGGCTTGTTTCATCAATTTGTACGTTTTCGAATAGCTTTTACCTAGTTTTGCGTTAAATTTAATGACAGCTCTTTGTTTCATCTTAATTATTCAACATGAAAATCATACACTTCTTGAATAATGGCCGTATCTTTTAATTTAGTTTAACAATTACGCAGAATTTTCGGCAATGCTATAGCAAAGGATCGAGGTTTACCACTCATACGCGATAACACAGTTGAGTCAACTTAGGTTGAGATCTAGAGACAGTCTTAATTATTCTTTGACGCACTCATGTTTTAAAAATAAAAACATGTTTTAAAAATAAAAACATGTTTTAAAAATATTTACTTTCTTATGGGAATTCTCATATATAAATAAATAGTAGTTCATTTGATTAATATTTTCAGGTTTTTTTTAAGCAAATTTCTTAATGAACTGAACCGTTCTCTCCTCTCTCTTTCGGGGACAAATAATTAATAGTTTTGTAACACGCTTTGTCTCTTTTACTGTCCTCCATGCATGTTATATATATATACACACTCATGGACAAAAAAAATAACGCACCAAGGAGTCGTCAAAATGAAACGAAATTTTACATACGTAATGACTTTTTTGCTATAAGTAAATGATTAGAAAATCAAAGAAAAAGGATCATTTATTTCAGAGAAAAAGGCAAAAAAAACCCCGAGGATTGAATACCCTGTAGCGTGAATGCACGATGCGATACGATCGGGCCTCTAGTTCGTTCAAACTCTTCCTGATACCCAAATTGCCGTCCCAAATTATTCCAGACATGCTCGATTGGAAACAAATCTGGGGATCGGGCAGGCCAAGGAAGGGTAGTAACAGTGCGAAGATAGTCTTGTGATATCCTTGCCGTGTGAGGCCGAGCATTGTCTTGTTGAAAAATGACTCCTGGGAGCTGTTGCATGAGTGGCAACACATGTGGTTGGAGGATGTCAAGGACATACCGCTGGGCTGTCATGGTGCCACGGATCAATACTAGGGGTGACCGTGTATTGTAGGCAATGGCACCCCATACCATCCCACCAGCTGTGGGTGCGGTGTGTCACTGTAAAGCAAAGGCAGGATTGAGACGTTCACCACGGGGTCTCCACACACGAACACGATTGTCATCACTGCTGAGATTGAATCTGGATTCGTCGCTAAAGACGACCTGGTTCCATTCCGCTGCAGTCCAGTTTCCTCCTGCTCGGCATCACTCCAAACGGAGGCATCGATGGGTAGGCGTCAATGACGTAATGGGCGCCGCGATCCCAAATGTCCTTCAGCCAGGCGCCTTCGTATGGTTCTAGAAGACACAGGGGGCCCTAGTGAAGGTGCTACCTGTGCCTGGATGGCTGCCGATGAAGCAGTTGGCTGTACACGTGCATTTCTTACGATGTGGTGGTCTTCTCTACGACTGGTCTGTCGAGGACCTGGTCTTCGTGTAAATGACATCTCTCGGATCCACTGGTCCCAACACCTCCTCACAACACAATCAAAGCGGCCCAATTAACGAGCTACTCGCCTAGCTGACCACCCAACTTTCCTCATGCCGATGATTCTCCCCCTCTCAAACTGCGACAGCTGCTCATATTGTCTTCGAAAACGGCGTAATGGCATGTCTACCTCAGCTCTTCCTTTGTAAACGATTCAGCATACTCAAACAAGCTTTGGTTACCTGTTTTATGCTCCGCGGAGAACGACGTTAAACGTCCTCTACCGGCTATACGTAATGTGCAATCACGCTGCATTTCTAGTCATTTGCATATCTCCCCGACTTCATGCGAAGTTTCGTTACGATCCCACAATTATTTCTTGGTGCGCTAATTTTTTTGTTCATGAGTATATATATATATATATATGTGTGTGTGTGTGTGTGACGTAGGCACAATTGGACGACAACCACATTGGAATGTTAATTGCTCTGTTTGGAGATCTTGGCACATTTCGAAAAAACCTTCAACCCCTCTAAGTTTAGACTTCTCCTTAGTAACGAAATGATGCGATACAAATCGATAAGTCAACAATTTAAAATGTTCGAAATAACGAATGCATGATTGTCGAGAACCACCTATACAAATGTCAACTTTTATTTTGTCTCACTACAATATATCATTATTTCTCATGAATAGAATCAGTAACAAAAAAATACCACTTCTAAACTTTCACGAAATTCTTTCTTATTTAATTTCCATTTATTTTTTCTTCTGTGAAGAATTTGCTTTTTAAAATTAATATGACATCATGCACGGCAATTCTTTGATGTTTAAATTTTTAGTTTTCTAAAAATAATTCCATCTCTATTTCCCGCGGATTTCCGGGAGCAATGTTAAGGCTTGCTTTTTTCGAAGCGTTCTCTGAAACCCCGCTCCAGCTACCCCCATTCCGTTGTCCAATGAAAATTCGGCGCATCGTTTGTAATACCCAATCGTAATTCGGCGTTTTTTGGAGTATTGGGAGAACTCTTAATTCTGCATTGGTAATTCCTCACCCACCAATTCCCGGACGTTTGCGTCCTGATCCCTTTAATTTTGATTTCAAATTAGCTTTTTTATGGAACATTTTTAGATTAATGTTTTAGATTTCACTCATTATGATGACTGGGTTAAATTTAAATTTTTAAAATTAGGGATCTCGTAATTTTATGCATTTGCCTAGAATTTGTAACAATACAGAAGGCAGTTTAAATTATAGAAGAGATAATAAAATGTAACTATTTTAAACATCTTACATCTAAATTTGAATGTCAGTTTTGTTTGTCCATTAAATAAGTCCACGATCGCATCATTCCAAAATTTCTAGGGTATTTCGCTGATGTTTTGTAGGATTTGTAAATATATTTTCACAAAAAAAAAATTTCGTTCTTGTTTTTAGTGATATTTTTCGACCCCACCCTGGTGCATATTACATGACTCTTGGTCTAATTTACTTCTTACAATTTATACTTAGCCGAGTTTCTTAAAAATAGTTTTTTTTTTATTGTTTGCGCTTTGTGCCGTTTTATTACTATTCTTTTCCCAGTGCATCATCGCAATTAAGCATTCATTCATGAAGTAAATTTTGGTTTTGGTGGCATAGTTTGTGTGTATTACATGGCTCATCCCTTAAATTTTTTAAAAATCGAAAAGGTGATATATTTTTGAAACATTTACAAATTTATATCACCAAACACTATTTTTCAACGTAGACACTTTCCTTTTCAAAGTACTTTTTCAATTGAAGAAGGAGCTTTCTTATACCTTAGTAAAAAAAAAAAAAAAATCCCTATCTTTTTGGCTCATTCTTTGACCGCACTTTTCGATCGAAATCTTTTTTCACTCATAAAAGACTTCAGAGTAGTAAAAAGGTGAAAATTTGAAGGTGCCAGATTAGGGCTGGGAGAGGGAAAGTTGATGATGTTCCACCCGAATTAGTTCAAGAGTTGCTGTCTGGTTGTCTTGAGACGCGCATTTGCTATGCAATAAACATGCGCTCTACATTAACATTCACTTTATTTTGCTCTGTATCTTCCTCCGTAATATTTTATGGTTGCTCAATACCTTTCGTCATTTATTGCTTCCCTCCGAGACAACAATTTAATGAGGATAATCTTTGATGTCCAAGATTTTGCCATGATTTTTCAAGCTGAAACAATGGCTTTGAATTTTTTTTTTCCTGCCGCTTCATACTCAAGACATGGCTTGTGCACATTATTGCAATTCATGAAA
>BMAW01042039.1:1407757-1431901 GCA_019974015.1 Nephila pilipes | reverse complement strand
TAGATGTTCACAGCTCTTTTTAGCACTCTAGATATCTTTTAACGTCAACAAAAACGCTAATATCATCCTGACTTAACCTTGCTCAATTATATCTTCGCTCTTGATACATCGAGATGTATCGACTGAGCCAAAAAGAATGGAGCCTGAACAATCATATTTGGATCAATAAGTTCCCGAGGATCAACCCAGAGATGAGCTCCTATAAAAACCAGTAACCAGGTTCAGGAGTACTCAACCTCGCTTGAAAACGTGTGTCAAAATTTTGGTGTCGATCGGACCAGAAAAGCTCACCAGCTGAGTTATCGAGGTTGAGAAAGTCGTTTTGTAGCTCGTTTTAAAATGGAAAAAAAAAAAACGAGTTTCTGTAAGTTCTGATAAAACATTGGTGTTTCTTTTAATGGGTAAAACACCGTGCAAGCGAAACAACGATTTCAGTGCCGTTTAACGGACTCTGTCCATCAAAGCAACGATTTGTCGGTTTGCCGAGTTTAAACGGTCGTACTGACACAAATGACGCGTGAACCACTCGGGTAGACTGTGGGAAGCCGTTACAACTGGAAAATGAGAAGTGACAAAAAATTATAATTGAAAGATCAAAAGTAGTCTTGAGATTGCCGAGATGTGACACAGATATCATGGAAGTGTATTTACTGAAAAGGTTTGAAGTGAAGGAAAAAGGTTTTTTCCAAGTGGAAGATTGCTTTCGATGCAAACAAAAACAGCAACGAGTCGATGATCAGGAAAGCTGTTTATCTTTTGCTATTTACCGCAACAAAAAGATTTCGTCGTTACGACTCCCATGACGAAACAGCGGATATCACTACACCAGAGTCAGCGCAGCGTCATCTGAGTGGCACAGCTCGGCGATAGCCGTCCTAACGCAGTCAGCTGGCAAAGTCATGGCGTCAGTTTTTTTGGGATAACGCATTACGCGTGATTTTCATTGACTACCCTTGCGGTAAATCGACTAACAGTGATTATTATATTGACTTCCTTGCTGGTGCGTTTAGCGATGGAAATCGCAAAAAACGGACCGCATATGTATTAGAAAAAATCCTTTTCACCAAGACACGTACCCCTGGCCACAAGTCGATGAAAACAATGGCAAAATTGAACTGAATTGTTTTGATCTGCTTCCCCAATTCCATACCTCTCGCCAGATTTAGCCCCCAGTGACTACTGGCTCTTTGCTGATCTTAAAAATGCCCAGGAAAAAGATTTGGCTCAAATGAGGAGTACTCATCGCTGAAAACTGAAGTTTATTTTAAAGGAAAGATAATTTTTTGCTACTGGTATTGAAAAAATTGGAAAGTGTTGGAACTGATTGTAACAATCTCTAAAAAAGATTATGTTGATGAATAAAAAAAACAGAAAAAAAAATGTTGTTTTCTAATGTTAGTCTTCGACCGTATTGATCCATGTGTTATGATCTAATGTGTATCCGATTAATGTGGATGAAAACACACAAACTTTTTTCGGAAATTCTAAGATTTTATTTTATCCATAAAAATATTTATCTGTATTTATTTGCAACTGGTTCCAAAAATTTAATTTTTTATGATATGAAAATTAAAATTTTACTAAAATTATGGCACTTTGATTAAGCAAATAGTGATCACCTGCGGAATCCCTGTCAAAGTTCCAGAGATCCCTAGGGTTCCACAGAACCCAGACTGAAAACCTCTGTCAAATGCAGCAGCTAATAATCTGGAGTTCTAATGGTCGAGTGTCTTATCTGAATGTTACTTGTTTATTCTGGCGATTTTAGCAATTTTCGAAAAATCAGCAATACCCTGTAGTAAAGTTCCTCTTTTTGTCTCATTCATCATATTTAAAATTGAATAAATGTTTCATAGAAAGAAACAAAATAAAAATTTATGTAAATGATGTATTACTTCTTTTTGAAAATATATTATTTTACATGTTATATGGAAAGAATTTTTCAAAATTTGTATCGAAAAATCCATTTTTCCGAAAATTCCATTAAAAGTAATCCATAACTATAGTGATATATAACGTTAAAATGTATTAATGAATTAATATTTAAATTTGATGATTTCTTAATATATTTGCTTAAAAAATGTAGGAAGCAATGACTCTGTCCAATTATTAATATGATAAGATATCAAAAAATAAAAAAATAATAATAATTCGTGCTTTAGTTTAAAATGAAATTATTCTGTGAATATTGAGTTCTTGATTATACTATCTGCAAATGCGTTCCTAACATTGATTTGATTAGATATTATTTCGAGCCTGCGATGAAAATTCCCTGCTACGGTACTCTTATAAGGGAGGAGAAACATTTACAGAGAAAGTTACTCGCACTAGAAGCAACAAGAGGGCTATTGGCGACGTACCTTGTAATTTTGAACCTCAATCAAGGGACGAGGAGGATACCTGAGCTGGCACCACCTATCCTGACATCCACACCATGCCAACAGGAGGACTTTGGGCCCCGACAGATTTAACGTGTATCAGCCCCGGCTACACGACGGGTCTTTAATGGTATCAAGGCTTGAATCCGAGACTCGACAAAAACCACTGACCGCAAGTCCGTGACCTTGACCACTAGGCTATCGAAGCCACAAAAGCTTTCGCAACTAAACCTTAACCTTGGTGACGAAATTAGCGACCATATTGGCGACAAAATGCTCTAGAAAATGCAGGAATCTTGCCGATATCTCAATTGGGGGAAAGTTATGGACTTTTTCTGAATTTCCCTCATGACGTCATACCTTGCCGGAACAGCTACAAATACTGAGAGATGTGAAGCCAGAGCAAATTGGTTGGGAATTAGTTGAGTGAAGCTGTAGAAATTTGGCAATCGAGAAGCGTACGGAATCTGTTGGGTAGAGCCTGTATCTCCTGAGATTGTCTTAAAGTGTAGGAGTCCTTAAAAAGTTTTACTACTTTGACTTGACGGGATAACTTTGGATTACTTTGATTTGTGTAAAAAGTGTGATTTGTCATTATTCTTCTTGTTCGACTGATTTCCTTCGCATACCAACAGGAGAGATTTTTTAAACAATATCGTACTTAGACTTGAAATGATTGCGTGTAATAACGACTGTAATTTTTCATTCCTCATATTTTTTTGCATTTAACTTCCTAAATTTTCAAATCAATCTCTTTATAAGTAATTTGACGAATATATCAAGATTATAATTTTTTTTAGATGTTGGTGGGTAGTTGAAGTGGAAAAAGATGGAGAAAAAAATAGGTGGTTCTACCTCCCGGATCTCAACAAGATGTATACCTCTTTAGAGGGTGAAATTTCATATCGAATTTGAGTAAGTGTAACTCACATATAGACCTTTTTATCAATGTATGAAGAAAAATAAAACTTAATTACGAATCAATCCAAACGTAACGAACGATCTTTTCTTAAAATACACCAACTGGTTTCGAAGCGCAAATCCATTGAAACTATAGGAAATGATAGTAAAGAAATTTTCCAGCCACAAACAATGGGATAAACAAAAAATCAAGAAATATTAATGAAAACTTCAGTTGAGATACAGCCATGGAAGCATTAAACATCATTGAAATAAAACGTTCAATTATTACTCCCAGGTTATCATGGATTGGTGTTACTATCAGTTTCATAATTTAAGGAGTTGACCCTGAATACATTTTGGGAAGCTAGGAAATTGAATTGTAAAATAACATCATGCCAATCCTAGAAGTTTAACGTTTCATTAAAAAAACAGATATTGGTATTACACCCACGAAAAACCGTCATAATCATTCAAATAAGTTTTACAATTTCAGATAAAATTCCAAAAGCCTTTGAAATGTTTAGAACTCGGTTATTCTACGATGCACTCAGACAGTGCTACAATTGCTGGAAATTCGACACTTACAAAAATTCTGCCACAATTCAATTAAATGTCGACTCTGTTCTAACCACCCTGAAAAGGAATGCGCAGAAAATGAAAAAGAAAATGTGTTTCTTGTGGTTACGACTAGGAAGCGAATTCCAAATAATAGGAAAAATATCAAGAAAAAAAAATCAAAATTTTAAAATTGAATTCATAACAAAGCATTTCAAGAAGGGAAGCTACTGAAAAATATCGCAGCTTAAAAAAAATCTTATATTCCACTAAGATCTACAAAGACCAGACAAAGCATTGACAAGTTGGAAAAGATTAATAAACTAGAACAAATTATTGAAGACAATAATACAATTTTTGAAAAGACGTTGGAACAAATTGTGAATCGTTTCTCTACTGACCTAACACAGTATCAATGTAATTAAATATTCGTTTTTCTGCCTTAATGTAATTTATTGAAGCTACTCTAAAAGACTACAACCAATATCATTTTCGCGATGTCGGAAGATTTTAATAAAGCATTATACCGTAAATTAAAAGGAAAGTCTAAAATACTCAAAATATTACCAGAATCTACTTCGAAAAAGAAAGACCGTTTTCCGTTGGAAAAAGAACGATAAAAAAATCAATAAGAATTTTAAAACAATGCTTTTTGATATATTGTTTCAATTTTCGATTTGGTTCTCTGTCTAACGCAATTTTTAAAAATCCCTTAAAATCTTCTTTGTTAATCGTGCAAATAGCTCAATGGGATGTACGTGCCCTAGAAAACAAACGACGTATAATTTTTGAACCACTATTTCAACAAGCCAGCATCATATTAATTCAAGAAAAATGATTGTACCCTAATGATGTATTTACTATCCTCAATAAGAATATTTTTCGAATTGATAGAAAGCATGAAAGAGGAGGACTAATATTTATTTTAGTAAAGATTTTAGAGTCACCAGGACTTTCTCAGATCATTGAAGATTTTGAAATATATCGCTTACTATTATTGACATCTATACATTCCAACAAGAAAATTCAAAGATAGCACTTTATCCAATGTCACTAAAAAAACAAGATAAAAACCAACGTTTTTTAAAACAATGTTTTTATATGGTGGCAAAGTTTATTAAATAAAGTATTTAAATATTAGTTAAAACTTTGTAAAAAACCTCATATTACTCTCTCTGCGAAATTCAATATATCTTCCATAGATGGCGCCAGGTTATTACACAAATTATGTTACTATTTTTTTTCTTTTGTAATATTAGTTAAAACTTGTCGCAAATATCTAAATATTGCATTGTTAGGCAAATAAGAACGATTCCCAAAGTTCCAGAGCTCTAGCTTAATGGGAAGGTGATTAAATTAACATCGAAAATTTGATGACACACACACACTCACACATACACCAAGTGAAATTCAGAAAAACGTTTTAATAAATGATTGCGATCTAGTTTTGGGAGACTTCAATGTCTTCAATGAAGTATGAGATTCGAGCAGTTCCAGTGCTGCTGGAAAGAAAATATTCGACCGGATCCTTGAAAATAATTTTATTCTACTTATCAATAAAAGCCCAACTTATCTTCATTTATCAGGATCTCTTACAGTAATAGATCTGTTGTTGTCTACTATTAATCTTGCATCCATAAAACCAATTAGCATATTTTTGTTTATCTTCAACAAAAAATAGATTTAAATGTAAAAGATAATTTTGAAAATATAAAGAAATTCTCAACATTCATAACAACAACAATTGCCAAAACAATCAAGATTAAGAGTTTCTAGGTCGATAACAGAATACAACAAACTAAAAGCAAACAAAGACAACTTCTCAAAAAAGGGGAAAATACTTCAGTGAGCAGGATTAAATTAAATATAAAGCAATTAACGCAAAACTCGACGATTTTTCAAAAAAAAAAAAAAAAAAAAAAAAGGATTATGGCATAAAACATGCGAAAACATGAAAGTACCAATCCTAAAGATCTCTATATCATCAAAATTTTCAAAAATGGAGCAATTAAAGAGCATCTATCTTTTAATATCACTGATCACAGCACAATAAAACCTAAATTATTGTACAAGGTCAATTAAGTTGTTTTTCACTTTATTATACGAATCAAAATAAGATTAACATCAAAAATATTCCCATCCAGAACCCAATTCAAGAAATAAACAAATTTTACATTGGAAGAATTTGAAATTCGCTATCTATCAAAAAGAAAAAAAAAAAAAAAAAACCGACTCGGAACCACTCTATAATCACAATCCTATTCTTAAATCTCATAAGAATCCAAAAGTAATTTCTAAAGTAATTACTTCTGTATTCAAAAAATTATTAGAAAGAATGACTTGCACAGAATACACTTTACTATAGTTTTACAATATAGTTTTTCACGTAGATTTTATCCCTTAGAAGCAGCATCATGTCCCTACTTCAGAGTCCTCATGACATAATACCTAGAGATAAAAAAAAAGTTATCATTTTTTTTTTTTTAGTTATCATAGACATTAAATCTGCTTACGATTCAGTATGGCCAAGAAGACTAATTTCTAAATTATAAAAACTGTCAGAATGTCTGGTAATTTATTACGATGGATCCAGAGATTTCTTCATCAGAGAACCATCCAAGTAAAATGGAGAAATAAAAACTGATGTGTATGTAAGGAGAGACTACCTTCTAAGTCCTTTACTGTTTATGATACTGATGCAAGATATTTTTGAAATTCTTCATAGCAATAATATTCTGGTTTATGCAGATATTTTTATTTTCAATAGTGGCACTAGTTGAATTGAGACAATAGAGGAAATACTTAAGTAACTAAATCAAATAATACTTTGGTGTAAAAAGGGAAAGTTGACCGTATCCCCGGAGAAAGGGAGGGAGAGAGAGAGAAAATATTTTTTTCTAGGAAAAGAAGCCACCAATCGATGCTAGTTACAATAGATGGTTATCTTCTTGAGGTTTAGCACCTAAAAATCTTTGGCGTAATTTTTTACTCAAAATTCCCTTGGATTAGGCACATTAATCATCTCTGGCAAAAAAAGGTTTAAATGCTTGAATGCTATTAAAGAAATTACTTCCCCCAAATTAGGTACGAAAACTAATCACCATTATAAATATAACACTTCTATCAATTCAGATTACGGATGCCAAATTTTTCCTTTTCTAGGAAAAATAGCAGAGAAAATCTCTCTAGGACCCTTATATAAAACAATTTTACATTTAGCCATAGGCCTTCCAAAAAATACTCCAGTTGAAATTTTAGGAGGAAAAAATCTCAAATAATAGCATTCAAACTCGTCATGACTTCCTTTGCTCAAAATTTATCATGAAACAACTATCCTTAAAAACTAATCTAAGAAAGATCCCAGAAATTTGATTTCCTCAAATGAGCATACAATACCTTTCATGAACTTTGCACTCAGCTCTGTAGAAGATATTCATCAATGTTGATCATTCTATCCTCTGTCTATAACAATTACAAAATTGAAGTTTGTACCGACCGCCCTTCATTACTATGTTCTTGCGCCATATCTTAGTTAAAAATTTCAAGTAATAAACATTGACTCCGATTGAAGACACGAAGAACAAAACGAAATGTTTTGTTAATATTTTTTAATGGATTGTTAAAATACTCTCTATCGAATCCCAAATTAACTTATCAGCTTTAACGTAGGACCAACTAATAAATTCTTAGCTAACCAATTCACTTGTATGATTGAATCACTTCACAAGCAGCTGATTCTTATCTCAATATTTGTACGATAAAACCCCTTTCAATTCACAAAACTAATATAAGAGTTTAAATTCAAATTACCAATCTCTGACAGAAAGTCGTTATCCCCTATCTCCCTTAAATTTCCTTTCAATTTATTTCATTTATATATCATTATCTCTAAGTCACTTCATTATAATTCTATCTTCGTCTAATTTACTTAATCACGTTTCATTTTGGTTGAAGAAATTGTAATTTTATGCAATTCAAATTAATATAAAGTTCCCGAAGTTAATGAAGAGAAAACGGCAAATAGCCTAACGTCACAAAATTTTACTAAAGAACTGTCTTTCCAAGGAAAAGATTTACCAGAGATCATTATGAAAAAAATATGTTTACAGATTACTTTCAAAGAATATTATCGAACAGCCTCCTAATAGCAACAGTTGACATTAAATTTATCAACCAAACATCATTAGGAATCATATGAGTCAACCAAACATCAATAGGAACCATATGAGTAATCCCCCCAAAAGAAGAAAGCTGATAGTTCCTTCTCAGAGAATACAATTTTATTTTTACTACAGAAGCTATAGCCACTTTGATGGCCTTAAAAAATGCTGCCTCAAAGATAGAGAAAATTAAGTGATTCTTGTTCCGAACTGAATACTTTCCCAGCTGAAACCACGTGACTCCCGCCAGAGGACGCTGTTGTTTGGAGTGAGCAGCGTCAAAACAGAACATTAACTTGAACTAAGAACGAGAGAGAACGCTTTATGTAACCTGTGTCTTGTAGTGATGTGTAACTGTAGTAATTAATTAGAATATATAATTTTATTTACAAGGAAGTTGAGAGTTTTCATTTTGAATAGATGATGAGTTTATTTTGTTCGCAGCTAAAGAATTAAAAACACCAGCTCCCCGGAACGACAGAAAAGGTATGTCAAATTTTGATATTCTTAATGAGTAATTATTGACATACCTAATTCTGAAAAAACGAGAAACTTAATTTAATGTTATTTGTTTTGCTTCTTGACATGGCATCCCTGCCGGGATTAGAGCTTGTGTTTTAAAATTTGAATATACAAATATAAGAGATTGAAGTGATATATTTGAATATATTTTGATTATCATATTTGATAATTGCAATAAAATGGCCACCGAAAACTCTGAACTCATTCAGTTATGCAAAAAGAAGCGCAGAACACTAAGAACGTCAGTTACTAAACTTATTTCTAAAATTGAATTAGAAATTCAAAAAACCGAAGTAACTGCTGAAGACAGCGAAATTGAACTTTTATATAGAACAATTAAATGATAAAATCGATTATCTCAAATTAGTTGATTCTGATATAGAAAGGTTATTGAAACCTGAGGATCTGGATAAAGAATTAGAATCAGCTGAAGAATTCCGTGAAAAAATTGTAACGTGGAGATTCAGAGCAAATAAATATTTGCGAAGCTTGAATCAAAATAAAGATATTCACGACCCTCCCAATCCCCCCAATTATTCATCACATGAAAAGGATATTAAACATCAAATAATCAACGTCAAACTACCGAAAATAATGATCCCAAAATTTTCTGGTAATATAAGTGAATGGCTTACATTTTGGAACTCTTACGAAACGTCGATACATAATAATACATCTTTAGACGACGTTAGTAAATTTAATTATTTAAAAGCCCATTTAAATGGAACAGCTTTGAAAACTATCGGCGGTTTTTCTATTTCTCACGAAAATTATACTAAAGCTATTTATTTGTTAGAACAGAGATTCGGTAGAAAAGAAACTTTAATAAACACCCATATGAGTCAGTTATTAGAAATCTCCCCACTTAAGCATTCAAATGACGTAAAAAGTTTGCGGCAACTATTTGATAAAATTCAGAATCATGGAATTTGATCATGATGCAACATTCTCCCCACCTTGAGTTTGGGGATACAAACTCAAAACAATAAACATAAAGATAATATAAGCATACAATTTGAAATAACAAAGAAGTACAAATAATAATACAAATATTTTAAAACATTGGAATGCAAATTTAAATCAATATTTTAGAATTCAAATATAGAAAGTTCAAAAGTTTGTTTAGAAGTTTATAAATCCAGTCTTTTAACTGGTTTTATTTCTCGTCCTGAACTAGTCACGGGAACAGTTTTATTAGAGTCAGTATTGAGCTCGGGATATTCAGTTACCACTTCCGGACCCTTCCGGTTTTCCGATACGACTTGCTCGTAGTTTGGTTTCAATTCCAAAGGGTACAATCGTTGGATTGGTCTTAGTACGTTTCCCTTTTCAGTTCGCAGTTTAACAAGTCTGATGATTCCATCTTTTCCTGGAAAAAGCTCCAGTACTCTTCCTAGCAGCCAATGCAGCCTTTTTTTTTTATCACCTGTACCAATTAAAACTATGTCACCTACATTTATCTTATCTTATCTTTTGGTAACTGATGAATGAAGGAAACCCAGGTACTCCCTTTTAAACCTTTGTTTTAGATTTTCACGAACCTTCTGAATATATCTCAAAACAATATTAGTCTTTTCAATTTGATCCAAATCGGAAACATTATTCAATGGAATATCCTGAAGAAACATAGATGGGGTCAAAGTTTTCAGCTCTTCTTCCTCAGATATGTAAGTTAGTGGTCTGCTATTCATGACAGATTCGCACTCACAGACGAGGGTCTGCAATTCCTCGAGAGACAAACAGGAGCGCCCAAGATTTTTTCTTAAAAGATCTTTCAAAATTCCAATCAAGCGTTCCCAGAAACCTCCCCACCATGGAGAGGAAGGTGGGTTGAACTTCCAACGATTTTCCTTGACTCTAAATTCACTTTCAATTGTTGTCCAATCTAATTGTTTCAAAGCTTTGTTTAGTCCTGTAAAATTAGTACCATTGTCTGAGTACATCACAGAAATTCGTCCTCTTCTGGCAATAAACCTACGCATAGCTTGGATGAAGTCATTTGTACTAAGTGAAGGTATTAGTTCTAGATGGACAGCTCTAAATACGGCACAAGTAAAACCTGTAACCAGGTGATTCTGTAACCAGGCTGGTCCTTGCCACCACTTGCATTTTTGAAGTTGTTTAGGTCCACAACCTCTTGATGTCTGCTGGATTTTGGTAAGTTGAAATATGGAGCCAATCTTCCGAAGTTGTCAATTTTCTTATCTCACTTATTCTGTTGGTAACGAATACCGACCACTGTTCTCGACGAGTTATCCACGTAAGAACTGTGGAAGAATCAGTCCAAAAGTAAGTCTTCATGTAGGGAAGTTCCAGGGCTTGCTTCATAGAACTAAAAAGCCTAGCGCCAATGACAGCGGCCAGTAATTCGAGACGTGGAATTGTAATAGTCTTCATTGGAGCTATTCGTGATCTGGCTTGAAGTAATTGGACAGTCACTGAGCCCATACTGGATTCACTTCTTAAGAAAATGCATGCCGCATAAGCTGTCTTACTGGCATCGACAAAATTATGGATACTTAAGTTGAATTCTTCCATCACACCTAACCATCTTGGAATTTTTATATTTTTGAAGTATTTCAGTTGCTTCCCCCATTTTAAAAATTTCTTCTTTATTTCATCGTTCACTTCATCATCCCATGATTCTTTGGTTTTCCAGGTGGATTGCAGCAAAACCTTAGGCTGAATCATAACAGGTGCCAAGAAACCTATGGGATCAAATATTCGATTAACCAAAGAAAGTATTTTCCTTTTAGTTATCTTTTCTTTTTCATCAAATTTCAAAGATTCTGAGCCTATTTCTAAGGTATCTGAATTTCTGTCCCAAATCAATCCTAATACTGGTGATGTTGCATTTTGTGAAGATGCAGGAACGGCAGAACTTTCCCAGCCTCTGAGATCAAACATTCCTTCTTTCATTACATTAGTTGCAGATTCGATGAACGTTTCTAGTTCGGCATTATTTTGTACATTAGTTACGCAAATATCGACATAAAACTATCTATTAATTTTTTAAGAAATTCTCCAGAGTAACGTTCTTTAATTGATTCTTTTGATAAATGATGATTAATAACTGCCATTAACAGAAAAGGACTGCTGGTGATGCCAAAAACAACTCGAGCATGCCGGAAAGTTCGTATATTTCCCTCATTGTCATACCAAAGAAATCGTACGAAGTCTCGATCTTTCTCATGTAAGGATATTTGTAAAAAAGCCTTTCTGATATCCGAAATTACACCAATTGGTTTCATTCTAAATCTCACCAAAATAGAAGGAATTGTTTCAATTAAATTATTTCCAGTCTCCAAACAGTCGTTTAATGATGGATGGTTGTGGATCTTAGCAGAGGCATCAAACACCGGTCTTATCTTGGTTGTGGATGTTTCTTTGATGACGGGTCGGTGTGGAAGGTAATGAGTACCAACAAGTAACTCAGTTCCTGGAACTTCCTCAATCACTCCTTCTTTTAACCATTCTCTAAAGACTTCATGATACTTTTCTCTAAAACCAATTTTTTCCAACTTCCTGGTAGTAGATTCAAGTCTTTTCAAGCACAACTCATAATTGTCTGTTAGAAACGCACGATCCACTTTCCAAGGCATATGGATCTCGTATCTCCCATCTCTCTTTTGCTGAATTGTTTCTTGAAAGTGAAACATGACAGCCCTTTCAGTTTCCTCTCTTGAATTTTGCTCAATAGGATCCCGTATACCAAGTAGTTCCAAATCCCACAGTGAAGAAACAGGAATATCTGCTTGAGATAACATGGTTACGATATTCATACTTGCAACTTTTTCGTCGGTATATCGGGGTACTTTACCCATCAAAGTCCAACCTAACTTGGTTTCTAATGCTACAAAGCCTGTCTCTAACTCTTCTCGCCGACCAGTAATTAACTTACCGGCAACGTCTGCATCCAAAAGTACCTCAATGGGCCCTGTGTTTTCTTGAATATCAGTTAATAATATATTTTTAGTTTTCAATTCATGTATCCAAGAACCATTTTTTACACTAGAAATATCATTACAAATGACATCATGATCTAATTTACAAATATAGTTACCATCAAGACTACTCAAGTAAATTTTATAACACTTGTGTTTATACATCCTTGTTTTCGTTCCGCCAAATAAGGAATGGCGAAATTCCTCTTCCCTCTGCAAATTAAAACCTAAATCTTCAGCAGTAGATTTCAATATATATGATTTTTGCGATCCCGTGTCGATAATAGCTCTAGCTTTACGCTCTTTCTTGATGCCATGTACATTTACAACAAGAGTTTGTAATATAACTTCATTCTTTGCCCGAGAATGTAAAGAATCAACTATTTTTTCATTAATATATTTATCATTTACCTCTTGTTTGGGTGAATCAGATTTATTACATACAATGTTTGGGCACATGAACTTTAAATGTCTTTTAGAACACAATTCACACGTTATTTGAGATCGACATCTAGAAGCAAGATGACCCTTAGCCAAGCAGACACGGCACAAACCTTTCTGTTTTATTATTGTGATCTTTTCCTCTAGTGAGATGAAAAAAGCTCTTTTACAAAAGCGATTTGCATGAACCTTGAAACAAAACGCACAAGTATCGTTTGGTTCTTGAATGAATAATTCAGCAGTAGAGGGGAGCGTACTTTGGCTCTCTGCCAAGTGCTTGCATTCACGTTCATAGGGAAGTATTTCAGATCTACTTAATTTTATTTTTTCTTCTGATTGCACTTCGCTCTTCAGAAACGAAACTATAGCATCCAGTGTTGATATACTCTGTTCGGAGTCAATATTTTTTCTTTGTCTTTCAAAGGATCGCAATATATGGGTCGGTAATGAACTTTCGGCTAAAGGATGAAAACACTACGCTTTCGAATAATAGTTGTTCTAGGGAAGTTTATCTTCAGATTTTAATAGTTTATATTAAAGAAAATAGTTTGAAATATTTGATTAGGGTTATTATAGTTATGGGTAGCCAGAGATCTTATATTACAAAATTTATCGCAGGGAAGATGAACTTAAAGGGGTTAGGAGAGGAAACTGTAAATCATGGTTTATTCGGTGGAATTGAACACGCCAAAAAGCATCAAAGATACAATATTAATCTTTCAAATGTCGAAGGCTATAACTGTGAGTTAGAAGTTTTAGATGAAAAGAAAATTTGTGCTTCCTTACCTAGAAGGAATGATGATAATTGTTTGAAACAATTAAAAGATCTAGGTATTTTAATTAGTGATGCAATGATAAATGAGAAATCCTGTCTATATGAGAAAAATTCAGGCGAGATTAATTTGCTGATTGGAGCCGATTATGCAGGGAAATTGTTAACGGGGAATGTAAAACATCTTTCAGGAGGTTTGGTTGCCGTACATATACTCCTAGGGGGGACTGTAATGGGTAAATCTAATATAAAGGGCCCATCCACCAATAGCTCACTGTTAGTATTGTCATTACACGTAAATGATGCTAAAATTACTGATCTCTGGAAGTTAGACACTTTGGGTATTCACGATAGTAGCGAAACACGCTCTAAAACCGAGACCCAGCAACTTGCTTTGAAACATTTCAGAGAAACCGTTAGCAGAGACAATACTGGCAGATATAGGGTGAATCTACCTTTGTTAGATGGACATCCTCCTTAACATGATAATAAAGAGATGGCCCCCCCAAAAAAGGCTAAGAAATACAGTTCGATCCCTGAAATCAACAAATCGGATAAATGAATATCAAGAAGTTTTTAATCAGTGGGAAAGAGAAGGTATCATTGAACAAATTAATCAGATCAATGACATTTCTAAAAGTATAGGTGTACATTATCTGCCACACAGAGCAGTATTTAAAGACACCTCAACAACTAAATTAGAGGAGCCTTTAAATGGACTTGCAATGAAACTCAAAGACTCAATGTTTGTCTATAATTGTGTTTCAAACTTAGACTTTGTATCGGAGTTCGAACATTTTAGATCAGAATCTCAAAGAATTCTGAAGCCATCTAAATTTGAATTACGTGGATGGAACAATAATTACATTTCTGAATTAAATGAATTTGCACAAGAAAGCTCAGATTACGAAAAAGAAGTACCGGTTTTAGGTCTTACATGGAATTTGAGAGACGACACTTTGTCTTGTGAAGTGATTAAAACAGAAAACGAGGGTGAACCAAGAACCAAAAGGAAAATTCTGTCTTCGGGACACCAGCTATTTGATCCCATAGGGTTCACTTACACCATAACATTAATCTCTAAATTGCTTCTTCAGGAATGCTGGAAATTGGGAATCTCTTGGGATTCAAAATTACCTGAAGATGTCATTAAAATATTCTATAAATGGAAAGATGAGTCAATTTTCTGGAGTGACTCTATGGAAGCTCTGTATTGGATCAAGAAAGAAATCCCATGGATGACTTTTGTGACCAACCGAGTTAAAGAAAGACGAAAACTGTGCGCATTGGAACTGTATGGAGAAAACGTCACCAACAAGGACAAGGTTCCAGATACTCCTGAGAATCATCCAAAAGGACTGGACGATCCTGACTCTGCCCCTGCTGCTGCCAGAGCTGGACGGATAGTTCGACCACCATCCAGATTTAGTCCATAAGGTGTTGAGTTTCGGTTCTATGTGTCCCGAAACTCAAAGGGGGGGGGAGTGTTCCGAACTGAATACTTTCCCAGCTGAAACCACGTGACTCCCGCCAGAGGACGCTGTTGTTTGGAGTGAGGAGCGTCAAAACAGAACATTAACTTGAACTAAGAACGAGATAGAACGCTTTATGCTTTATGTAACCTGTGTTGTGTCTTGTAGTGATGTGCAACTGTTGTAATTAATTAGAATATATAATTTTATTTACAAGGAAGTTGAGAGTTTTCATTTTGAATTGATGATGAGTTTATTTTGTTCGCAGATAAAGAATTAAAAACACCAGCTCCCCGGAACGACAGAAAAGGTATGTCAAATTTTGATATTCTTAATGAGTAATTATTGATATACCTAATTCTGAAAAAACGAGAAACTTAATTTAATATTATTTGTTTTGTTTCTTGACAGATTCTAAAAGATGACCTTTCGATTTTAAAAGACCTCCAGAATATTAACAGAAAATAAAATATCAATTTTAAATTTGTTTTGTTCTACAAAGAAATCTTCAAATAGCCCAATCAGTAACTTTTGTTTGAGTCTCTACGTACAAGAAGATATTAACGAAGAAGTTGACAATCTTGCGAAAACGTTTCCAGATCCTTCGATTATTATGTCTTGGTAGAAGTTCTCCAACCAGCTTATTTCAGCGAAAGATCTCCAATTATATTTAAAAAAGAAATTAAAATAAGAAAATAAAGGAAAACGGACAAAAAGCCTCAGAAATAAGAATTTTAGTTATATTTCACATACCGAAATTTGGAATCAAGCGGCAAAAAATTGATTTATTATTGCACTAATCAATAAGTTTCGAATCAAAAAAGAATTTATCATATAAATTTAAGCAAGTAGATCCCTTTTTTTTCGTAGAATACCGGAGACAGGTGAACACATTTTAATCTGCTCTAAATATAAAGTTTGAAGAGAGAGAGAGAGAGTGAGAAACATCCTGAAAAAACATTTTTTTCAAAACATGATGAGAATGATTTTAAACAATAGCGAGATGCTAAACAAAATATCATATCACAACTGCAAAGCTTATGTACACCTTGAAATCCATCACCCATAAGAATTCAAAATGTTGAAGAATTTCTTATTTCTATGCATATATATTCTAAACATCCCAATTTCCTATAAACCTGTATCGAATATCGTAGATTTTCCTCGGAGAACGAGTGATCAGGCTCCGAATCTTCTGAGGAAGTATAAGTTCGAACTGACATTACAAGATCACGAACATGCTCATAGCATAAACAATATGACCGGGGTTCCAAAAAAAAATAATCCCTTCATTCTAAAATAGCGCTGAGCTGAATCATGATTGCAATTATGAAATTTTATGGATATATTTACATGATTAAAATATTTCATATACTTGTAACATTTGTGAGAGTTAATGGAAGTGAGTCATTCAGCTTTAGACTGTTAAACATATTTGTTGTTTTTTTCCCCTTCATTTTCCTGTTATTTGCTTATTGAAACTTCCGAAAGTCAACAACAACAATCAAATAGCAGCCAGTATGGTGGACTCTTTACTCAGTTTGATATAGAAGCCTTGAAATTTTTAAAATTTAAAACAAACATTAAAAATGTGCTTTAATGCACGTATGAATTAAAAAAAACCCATGAATGATAGGAAAGAGATAAGAAAGTGAATAAACATTTTATAATGAGGATGAGACTTTTTAAGAGATTTGAAAACTTTTTTTAAACTAATCTTATCGTAGATAAGATTATATAATTTTTTTATGTTACTTTTTTAATATAATTTTTACTCTTTAATGCCTTGGATAGATTCTACGTAGATGTCTAATCCTCAACTAGAGGAGAGTATTATTTTATCATTTTTAGAATTTTTTTTGTTATAAAATAATACTCTCCTTAAAATTGTAAAATTACAATAGATTTTATATTATTTAAACTTTTTTTGATGATATGAAAGCAAAAGGAGAAGGAAGAGAAAGGTAAAAATGGTTCTTGTTTGGCTGGATGTACAGCAAAGGTTTGCAAATTAGTTCAAGAGACTTCTTAAGGTATTAATGTTTAACCAAACTGTTCCTGTTGCTTTTCTGTCCTGTTCCGATAAAATCAGTCCATATGTTTCGTAATTTTGAATTGTGGTTAAATGACGAGGTCAACAGTTAATTTTGTGCTTATCTCCAAATCTTTGTGAGGAATTTGAACATCGATACTTTGAACGTGCATCAACCCCTCAACACGGCTGGTCCTTAATGAATCCAGATTCGAAGACTCGACTCGACTGAATTATTGTTTGTTGTGAGTTTGCGAGCGTAATTTCTTGTCTGCCAAGGATATATAATAGAGGAAAATTAGATAGATTAACAGCGAGATGAATTAGAACTAAATAAAATTCAATCTATATCAGTTTCTGAGTATTTTTAGAAAGTTTAAAATCAAACAAAACTGTTGCATAAGCCTCACACAATATTCAAAAGTATTTGTTTTAGCTGTTTGAAATGAAGTGAAATCGAAAAACAAAACACAACATCTCAAATCGGACAGTTTTCTGCATTCGTAGTAATCGTGGGTCGGGGGGTCATTTCACTCACATCAACGAAAATTTTGATACCACTTTGAAGATTTAAATTTTAATTTTTTATAAAAAATATTGTGAGCTGTTGAACTAAAAAGATTCTACTCCTTATATGATTGTATACATTAATATATATTGATATTTAAACTATTAATAAGGCGTCCATAAATAATTGAAACTATGCAATATTTTATATAAAATGGAATCTGTTGATTTAACTGAAGCAAAGCATATGCAATGGACATCGCTAGCCATAAGCCATGTGGAATATCAAACTGGTATGTTTGTAAAATTTGAGTTATATAATAAGATTATTTTTTTTTATAGCGATGGAAGTGTGATTTTGATAAATCTTAATATTTGTTCAATTCTAATTAACCTTCACGTTTCGAGTTTACGATATATTCTATAATAAAACGTGAATAGAAGTTAGTATTTTGTTTTAAAAGTTTCTCCAGCATATATTGAAGTATGAGCAGTGCTCACCGGTATATGATAAATTTTAATTTTATGACTACTGCATATTATTTTTTTTATATCGCATGAAAGTAGTATTTAATGGATTTTTGAACGACAATTTTTGACTTCGATTATTTACCTTAAAAATTAATAACTTTTTAATCAATTGTAATTTAACTTGTGAGAGAAAACTAGTATCTAACTTTCAATGGACTTTAACGAAACAAATTTATATTGTGGAAGATTATTTTTACCGATTGAAATAATAATTAATTGACATTTCTCCAGAGATCAAAACTGCTTTTTTAAAATTTAATTGGTAATTGCTTCATTTTTTTAAAGTAAACGGTATATTTATAACATTGAAGACTTAAGTTCATTTTAAATTCTTTTAAACATTATAATAAATTCAAAATTTGTTTTCAAAATTTTATTCTAAACTTTTTCAAAACTGTACTTTTTTTAAAAAAAATTGTATTTTTTAAAATAATATGCAATACATTTATTGGTTAAACTTTTACATGCCAATGTACCCTTAATGGAACATCTTTTTTTAAAATTCTGCGAAAAGTATATTTATGTTTGCATTGCTATGTAATAATTATTACTTAGGAGGTAAATAAGAATGGACTTTTTGGTTTCAAGGCTATATTAAATAGTGTCTAAGGATGAAAATTCTGAATTTTAGTTTATACGTAACTTTTCGTCAAATTTTATATCCTGTAGCAGATCACCAAAGGAAGCCTAAAACTGGAAAAAAGCAAATTTTGAATATTGAAGTGATGATCGAGTTTACATTTCCTGTTGGAAAGCGAGTTCTATAGTAACTATAGCATCAAATTATTTGACACGTGAACTTGTTAGTGAAAACCTAGAGATTTTGTTGAGTACAAAAAGAGAACTAATGTTTCCTCTGCCACATGATATAATAATTTGCAATGAAGGAATAAAAAGACTTGATTTGTTAGATGGGTTTCTTGGATCATATCGACCAATGTGTTGAAGCAAAAAATAGTACGGGAGTCTATTTAGATATACAATAAATAACGCAGTTACTGCTGGATGGATTTTTCATTCACATTTGCTCAAAACTACAGCAATAGAGCTGTCCCCTCAATTTCGTAAGAGGAATAACATGGTGTTTACTTTGCATGAAGTCTAAAATCCATTCTGCTGCTGGACCATACACACATTGCCCTGAATTTTTAAGACATTGAGATGCCCATTATCTTGTTCCTTCAACACAAAGATATTGTGCTGTATGTAAGAAAATTAAATAATAATAATAAAAGATATTTTGAGCATGAAAGAAGGTTGCACAAAAAATGTTTTTCTGTTCTGATTATTAGGGACTTCAAAAAAAAAATTTCAATCATGAAAGTTGTATAAGTTATTAGTAACAATTTTTTTGAGTAGCTATTTTTCTATTCTAATAACTATTTATTTAATATGTGATTTAATTATAATTTGATATGCACTTTTATTATAATAACTAGTTTAATAATTTTTGTTTCTTGTTTTAACAAAATTTGGTGGAAAACCGTATTTTATGAAACCTTGTGAAAAATGTTTCCTACCAATGATCCTTATTTGAAACATATTGGAAATCATGCAGAAAAAATTTATTCATGCTTCATATATTTTATTTGTTTTAATTTGATTTTTATCAATAAATAGTTTGTATTATCCTTGTATTATAATTTTGATGTGTAAAAAGGTAAGTGAAGTATTGTGTGCGAGTTGGAGATGACTACAATTAATTTGGTAACTTTTAAAATAAGTTAACAAACTATCAATATGTATTGTATATTGTTAGAAATTGACAAAATTTCAAAGCCAAACAAATTCTAATCTAAGGAAAAGATAATTACAAAATTTAAAATTAAGTGTGTATGTTATTATTTTCATAATTTATATAATTAATTATAATGTGATAAGATTCACATTGAAAAAAAAAACAAATTTTTTTAGAATTTCGCTTCCTCTTTAAGGAGAGTTAAATTTTTTTACAGTATCAAGAAATATACTAAACAACTCATTCAGATTACTCGATTTATATATCTTTCACCACATAAACTCTGCAAGTTAAGAATTAAATTATGCCTTCATGTTTTATAGAGAATTTTTTTGTTTGTTTGGAATTCTATGAACCTTCAATGGAGTTTGCATGAGCATCAGTCTCTGAATTCTACTATAACTTTAAGATCCCCCAACCTATTACTTTTACACACTTACTGATCCATACAGACCTCTACTAAAATCTGTCTAATTCAAGATATTACTAAGCATGGCATTGATCTAAAAAAAAAAAAAGAAATCATGGTTGTCCTTTTGTACATTTAAATTAGTCATCATTAAAATTTGTAACTTAATGTGCTCTCTTAAATCCATCTATTATATATATTCTAATATGATGCTCATTCATTCCACTTATATATCATTTCAAAATAAAGCTATCTTGTGATTCTTTTTTGTCTGCAAAACACATATTATTCCTTACAAATTGAACATTTAACTGTTTTCAAAACTATAACTGTATTTTATGTACAACTGTAATACCTGCATTTTATCCTTTTGCTTCTAATTATAAAAAAAAAGTAAAACAAAGGGTTAATTATACTTTTCTGACATATTTTTTTATTTTACAGAATAATTAAATCAAAGATTCCAAGTCACAAAGCTGTCACGGAGATAAATATATATATTTTTAAAAAAATTGCTTAGAAATCTCAAAGAATCATGCATATTTAAAAAATCATTTTCTTTTTTTAAAAAAGACTTGCTATTTTAAGCTAATAAATAGCAATCATGAAGAGAATGCATGATTTATGAATTTGTTATCCACAAGAAAATTTAACGAAACGGGTTACGAAAAAAATAAGTTTGTCATAATTAAACTGTTATCAATTATTAATTCACCACATTTGACTTGCACTGATACTTCTTGTCAGTGATATTTTTAATGTGTTTGAAACCTTTTAAAAGTTCTAATAATATATGTATATTGTTTTCTGTCCATTTTTATATGTGTATTTCTTATGAAATGGAAACTTAAAAATTGTTAATTCTTGTTATATTTAGAATTATGAGTTATTAACTTTATAATTACAGGTGATTTGCTTGGTAAATTGCTAGCCTTTACAAGTTTATGTCCATGGGCTCTAGTTATTGCATTTGTAACTCTAATATTGTTTAGACGAGATTTACATACTGTAAGTTTGTCAATTTTTGGTATTATAAATCTTTATTTTATTTTAAGTATCCTGGTCTTATTTCTGTTTCAATGTAAAATGATCACCTTACATTTGTAAAAATATTAATGGATTTTTGATGTTATGGAGGTTGTTCAATAAGTCCTTAGAAAAAAGACTGAAAAACAAATTTTTTTTTTATGTAAATTTTTCAAAAAAGTTTTCAACATAATCTCCTTTTAGCCCAAAACATTTTTTCAAGCACTTCTTTGACTTTTTGAAGCCATCTAAAAAGCAAGATTCCTAAACGTCCTCAAAATAGGCATCTATTTGGTCAATGACCTTTTTGTTGGAGCCATTTTTTAAGTTTGAAAATTAAAAGTCCCTTGGAGCCAAATACGGTTGATGCTGTAATAATAATTTGAACTTTAATTCTATAACTTGGTCCTCTGAAACTGCACAGGTATGCACGGCATGCAAGCTCTTGATGGAAGAGGATTTTTTTTCTTTTTCAAATGAGGATGATTTTCCTTGATTTCTTCTCTCAAATGGTGCAATAACCGCATATAATACTCTCCAGTCATTGTTTTTCCTTTTTCCAAGTAATTAGTGTAGATGACTTTGCATGCATCAAAAAAAAAAAAAAAAAACATGGCCATCACTTTTTCAGACCGATTTCACTGTCTTTATTTTCTTTGGATTCCATTTGCCTTAAAAAATCCACTGTTTTGACTGTTCCTTTGTCTCTGGAGTATAGTTGCATATTCATATTTTGTCCACAGTTATGTATTGATGCAGAAACTCATCAGGCATGTGATGAAAAGGTGCCAAAATAACATCAGAGTCAACTGCACAATTGTGTTTATCTTCCACTGAGATCAAATGAAGCGCCCATCCTTCCGAGATTTTTTTTACACCCAATTTTTTGTGTAAAATTGAAAATACTGTACCTTGCGATATGTCAGTAGCCTCAACTATTTTGCACTCTATCATTCATCAACCATATTGGGGATTTTGTCAATAATTCCATGAGTAGTCCACTAGAATTCTTGAATGATTTTCCTCTTTTGAGAATATACAGCCACATTTAAACTCATTTATCAAATTCTATACAGCTGCAAACACATGAGAAACGTGCCATGAGCTTCATCCTATTCAGCTTTGATCTTTTTGGATGGGAAACCTATGTTCACAATTCATTTTTTCCCCCATTTTTTAAACAAACACAAGTTTCTTACTTCAATGGACAATAAAAATGAAACCTTATGGTGGATTTAATTGAAGTTTTAACAGCTGTGTAGTGAGTCAAGTTGCTGATTAAAAACAAACAATTTTTGATTTTACAAGCACAATCTCTTGGAATTTCTAAGGACATATTGAAAGACCTTCGTGTGATTTAGAGTTCAATAGTTGTACTTTTTGATCTGTAGCATCCCATTTTGCACCACAAATTTTAAATATAATACATAAAACTGTTACATTGCACTATTAATTCTCTTTACAAATTATTAAAGTGTATCAGAGTAAATTAACTGTGATATTTCATTTCTTTTCATTATTACATTTTAGAAGGAAAATATTTCGTTTTGATTTAGATTACATACATTTCAATAACATATTGGGCTGTTTGATTAATTATTTATGATTGATGTAAAATGCTAAATTCAGTGTTAGTATACATGTAAGATCAAAGTATTTAAAAATTTACTGTTTATTTTTAACTGAGCATCTATTCATTTGATGTTTAAATGATATGATAAAAAGACTAATATGTTATATGTCTAATAGATAAAATAAATAAATAAATAAAAAATATATAATGCAGGATTTGAGTAAAAAACTTATTGTAACTTGAATATTGTTTAATGGCATGAAATCTGTTATATTTCTATTTTTCTTGTAATGTAGTTGTAATATATATTCTATTTTAAAATTTTGATGTATGTATAATATTATAAAATGCATTATTAAAGTATGTGCATATTTTATTTATAATTTATTTTTAAATGTTTGTAGATCACCTTCTTTTGTGGCACTGTTATAAATGAAGTTATAAATTGGATACTGAAGCATACAATTAAGGAATTGCGTCCTTGTCATGGTGAGCTGTAATTTATTTTTGTCCTACTATTTGAATTACATTAAAAAAAAACCTAGCCTCTAATTTAAGAACAATGTATTAAAATTTGATGCATTAAGGAATTTTAAACTTCGCTATTCTTTATTAATGAGAATTTTATTGAAATACTTGTTTTGTTCACTTTGATTATGTAATTATTTTGTGTGTATATATTTTATGTGTATATATTATAATTAAATCAAAAAATATTACACAATTTCTTGGTAAGTAATTTGTGTTCATTCCAATCAACATAATTAGAATATGTGTGTACAGTTACTGATTAAAATTTTAAGACCAAAAGATTTTAAATCTCTCAATCTCTATTGTAAATTAATCTGTTACATATTTTAAATCTATCTATAGCAAGATTTTAAATCTCTCAACATTTCCTCCCTTCTCAATAAGAGAAGGGGGAAATGTTGCATGGGTAAATCATATAATTTCAGAAGAGTAGATGTATATTAGTTCAAGATTTTTATTTGTCAGAAGAGAATTGCTGTAAAATCTAAATAACATACAAGGATGTCACAAAATTTTATGTCCACCTATTGTTTTGCATGAGCATCTTACCTATTTTCTTATAGATTATTATGCAAGTGAAAAGAACAGTCTAGGTAACTGTGGTTTCCCTCCCCCCTTTCTTAATTGGGTTAAAGAAGTAACTTAATATT
>BMAW01042039.1:1345708-1379174 GCA_019974015.1 Nephila pilipes | reverse complement strand
ATTAATTTGCATAATATCCTATAATTGACATTTGCTGCGAATTTCATTTGATTATGATGATTCCTTCATGGTGTTGCATTTTCTACAAACAGCAGTTTATATATATAAGGATATTTAATAAGGATATATATATATATATATATATATATATATATATATAATCTTATAAAAATGAGAGCTATATTACACAGTTCCTTTACAAAAAAAATTAACAGAGATAAAGTGAAATTATAAGTTGAAAGTTGTTTTTAAAACTGTAAAAATTATATTTGGTTAAAATCAAGCAAAATTGAAAATTAAAAGTAATTTTCTTTAAATAAGTAATTATCTTACAAAAATTAAGAATTGAAATATTTATACAATGTTGTCAAAAGCTTAGCATGTGACAGAAAAATTAACAAAAAGGAACAGTAAAGCTTTGATCAACACAAAACTGCACAATGAAGGTGAAATATTTGTTTATGAAGGGAGAAAAAATATGTACAAAAATAATGAAACTAAAAGAAATTTGTAAGTTAGATGATGAATTACATTTGGGTCACTAACAAAGTGATCTTTATGATTGGCTTCAAACCATGTGACAGCCCTCATTGTCTGCTATTTGCCTTAAATCATAGATAGACAAATATTATCAAAAATAATCTAACAAAAATTAGTGCTCTGTACCAGCATTTAAATGCTTTTTAAAAACTTTAAGCTCTTTAAACCTTTTAGAATGTCTTGAATGGTTCTAATATTACATATCTGTACAGTCAAATAAAATTAACTGTAACATAAAATATTTGCATACTTTCATCTACATCTTCAGTACTATAATGCCATTCAATTTAAACATGCTTTCAAAAACGAAAATGTATTATATGCTTAATTTTAGAAACCAGTGTATATTCAATACTTTCAAGAACTTGAAAATATTTACCTTAAGTGAAATGATAAACGAATTTTAAACATATAAATCTCATGAATGGAATAAAATAAATATATGATAACAATAGAAGGCAAAATAAAAAAAAAAATAGGTAAGTAAAAAACAGTGATAATGGGGGAGGGATAACTGATTTACCTTCACAGTGTTATGATATTCTTCTTCTGTGAGCAATGGTCGAACTGAAAGCAGATATTTTTCCAAAGAAGGATGAAGAGGTGGTACAGGTAGCCGAGGTAATGATTTCTGGTGTGTTAAATATTCACTCATTTTTACAGAACTAGCTGCACAAGATGTAGTTGAAAGCCAGTATTTATTCGCAAATATCTCAGCTTGTTTTAACTGAAAAGAATGAAACATACAATAACAGCAAAAACTTATACAATAACATTATATATTAAGTCTTTTTATATAATATAAAAATATATAGATAATACTAAATCAGTTTTAAGCAATGCAAATAAATTGTTTTTATGGATTTATGTTCTGCAAGGCAGTTTGCTCAAGACTTTATTATCCATGAAGATGAGTGAAATCTTAATATTCTACAGGGATCAATTAATTATTTTTATCAAATACTTTTTATCATAATTTCATTATAAATAGCACTGGTAAAAAAAATGAGTTTTTTGAACATGGGTTTTCTTTCAAACTTCACACTTTGCATAACATTTTATTTTTTTAAATTAAATTTTAAGAGCAAAAGGGAATGTTGAGTCAAATTTATTCAATAATTAGTTTTAATAATTTATTTTATTATTTGACATTTTTAAGATTTATCATCTAAAATAAATATGTGTAAAATTTTTTAGCTCGGTTAAGCATTATTTTAATCAATTCATCCACATATAATTAAAATTAAAGAAAATGACAAATTATTAATGACAGATTTGGTGACTTGGTGAGAAACCTGGTATAAAATTAAATTATCATACAGTCATCCAAAGCAATAGTGTATACAATATTACAGCTCAATTTAGTGCTTTAAAATGTGAGAAGAAAAGCTTTTAAAAATTTGAACCAGACACAGTTACAATGTGAGTTAAAGAAAACCCATTAAGAAGTTTTAAGCAGCAAGAAATATCTGAAGTTTAGAGCTCTTTAAACATTTGATTTGTTCTTAAAGATGCCTTGTCTTTCAGGAATATTGCTTAGCATTCCAGGCATCGTAATGTTTACACATATTGATAGATATTTCATTATAGAACAAGTAATTTATTAAGTTTTGACATAAACAACTGCAAAATATATTATGTAATGCTATGAATAAATGTATATGTCATATAAATATGAATGCATTTTTATGCTTACTCAGTGCCCCTCTTTCTGAGAGACTTAATGAATAAGCATTAAAATATGATGAAAATATTACCTTATTGAATGTTTAAAAAAAAAAACAGTAGTTATTACAAAAAGAGTAAAAGGAAGAAGAAAAAAGACAACTTTAGAATATATTAAAAATAATTCAATATATTTGATGTACTTATTTTTCTCATAAAAATTAATAATTCTTAGTCAGAAATATAATGTACTATATTTAATATACCAGAAGAAATAAATTAGAATTTAAATAACAATTTTCATACATTTGTAACAAATAATTTTTCCAAATAATAATAAAACATGGTAAACAAACATAAAATATCAATCACTAAAATTTTATACCTTGTCATTCTGTCTTTGGATTTATTTACCCTGCTATTTTGAAATATTAACAATTATACTATAAATCTTACATATCTAAACATATATTACTATTACATCTTGGTCATTCCTATTAAATTTAAGATATTTACACAATTTAATACCAGAGTAATATTGTAAAAATTATTAAATGAACAGACACATAAAAGAAATATATATTTTTCCCCATAGAAAAGATAAACCAAGAGAAAATGTTCCGAAACTTTTACATGAGGTATAATACATGTTAGATAAAAATATGAAATACAAAAACACTTTTTATGTAAATTTTATAAAACAAAATTTTTGCAAAACAATATATTATGTATGAACTCATCCTAATATTCATCAGAACACGTTGCATAAATACCATTTTTAAATGAAAGTATATTCACTCAATAAACTAAGGTATACTCTAAATACACTACAACATTTTAGTTATTAAGAAAATGAGAAAATTAAAAATATGTATTATTTATAATGAACAAACAGTATCAATTCAAATTTGTAACTTCACAAGCATCTTTTAACCACTTCATTAGGAACTAGAAATGTCACTTAATTTTTAGAAATGAAATTTTGATAAATTTTTAAAAATAAATAATTATATGTATAAATTCCCAAGAAGATGCATGAAGTTCCATTACATAAGCTTAGCTGGAATCAATTTTTTTTTTTTAAATAAACACTCACACATCTTTTCAAAGTTGGATACATTTACAAGAAAATGTACATAAGGTATATATATACACACACATACTTACTACCAGCCTTTTTTTTTTACATGGTAGATACGTTCCTTAGAAAACCATGTAAAAATATACATGCGAACACATTGTAAATTTGGGGATATGTTCCACAACTTTAAAAAATCATGTAAGATGAAAAAATTCTAAATATTTTCCCAAAATATGTGCAAAAAAAAGTAATAATAAAATCCATATCACATATTTATAAAACAAAAACAATTAATTTTAATTACAGAAAAAATTAAAATTAGGAATAAACTACTAACAACTATTCATCGCTACTTGATAACAAGCGTTCAGGTTTATTACGAAACTGGATCAAAAATACTATCAGCAACAGATGTGTCAGAGATGTCTAGCACAACTGTCGGCTTTGATTCAAATGAAGAATTTTGTTTGTTATTAATGGCCTTGGTTGTTGTTTTTTTTGTTGTCGTTACAAAGTCTGTTATTAGAGGCTGTTTATTCCTTTTTTTGGCTTCTCATGTTGCTTATATAATTCTTGATATCCCGGTGCACAAAACTTAAGATTACGTTTAAATTTTAATGCATGCTCCATGTCAGAATCATGAGTAAGAAAATGTTGTTACATATGTGGAGCAAATTTCAAGCCCTCACCAATTAAATCAGCGATTAATAGCTTAACTTCACTTTCAACGTCATCATTATCAACCTGAATCATTGGAATGAAAAAAATGCATAGAAATTTGTAAAAAAAAAATATAACACATGGCAAGAAATTGTGATTTTATGGATATATTTCAAGTTAATAACATATTAAAACAATTAATTTTTTAATTTAAGCAAATGAATATAGTCAAAACAGTGTCATGATGGATTTCCAGTTTGGCTGGAAACTGAAATTCTGTGTTCAGATTGTAAGTACAACGAAGTAAAGAAAAGAGTGTTTATAAAATTCGGGTATTCCCCATAAAGAAAC
Organism: Nephila pilipes; assembly: GCA_019974015.1. Classification (NCBI taxonomy): domain Eukaryota; kingdom Metazoa; phylum Arthropoda; class Arachnida; order Araneae; family Nephilidae; genus Nephila; species Nephila pilipes. Next base: position 1,374,877 of record BMAW01042039.1, on the reverse strand, counting down.
GAGGGATTATAAAATTCGAGTATTCCCCATAGCTCCAGAATATAAAGTAAACAAGCCATGAAGTAGACAAAGTCTATTTGATTTCTACTTCATGGCTTGATGAAGATGAAGTCTACTTCATAAGTGTGATCATAAATTGATTGTCTTCTGATTACACTGTCGAAATAAGAATTTAAAAAAATGGGGGGAGGGATTCATGCTAGAACAAAAAAAATGGATGTAAAAAAGTATATTGGTGAACCATGTTATTTCAAAATCATGTAGGAAAAAAAAAAAAGACTGAGTAAAAAAAAGAGTTTGGATACATAAAACAATAAATTACAAGTTCATACATTAGTTTTACAAGATTATAATTTTCATTTTTTAAGATCTTAATTATAAAAAATAAAACTTGAATATTAAATTACATTTAATTGTTGGCCTAAGTATTAAAGCTGAAACATGCAAAAAATCCTAAATATTGCTTTGGTAGTATCTCTCTCTCAGACTCAACATCCACTCCTCAAAGATTTCTATTCACCAATATACTTGAATGTAAACTTGCTTGCCAGAAAAAGTACCTTGTAATATTATCTTTCAAACTTTACCAACAAAATAATTTTTGGTCACTCTACATTAAAAAAATTTGTCTGTATTAAGTGATTAATTTTATTCAATTCTTCTTGTACACAAAGGGGTTAACTTAATAAATAACATCTACATGTTAATGAATTTGAAAGCTAGATTATTTTTTTAGTAAATCAACACATCCTCAAAATATTCAAGGCAAAAAAGAAAAATCAAAATTTGATACAATGAGAATTTTTTTTTTTTTATTTTTTACAGCGGCATAACATTTATTACTTTCTTTCTTATGTAGAATTAAAATTATTCACCTAGCAAGAAATTACTTTGAGATCTGAAGTTTCATGATTAACATTATTTCTTGCAAATAAGGAAATTACAATGTTGAGTATTCACAGTTAAATCTCCCACAGCATAATCAGACAATTTCATGAAATACTTTTCACTGTTGCAAAGGTTCCAAAATGTATAATAGTATCAATAATTTCTTTAAACTAAAAAAAATGTTCAGCATTGTATAAATTCTTAACTATTATTGAATATTAACTTAATTAAAAATACATTTTACTGTTGCTATATTAAAGATCACGCCAATAAAACCTGAAGTCATTTTATTACATATAAACAGATAACATTTTACGTTATTAAAATAATTGAGCTATATTTCTCGAACTTCTACAATGTAAATAACTAATTTGTTTGAAATTTCATTTAGAGATGGCAGCTTTTCTACTATTATGACTTGCATATCACTAAATGTTCATAAATAATGCTAGATTTTTTTAAAACAGTAATCAAATCAGAGGGTGATGATGGGGTTTATGACACTTAAGTCAAATGTTTGTTATAATACAATTTTTTTTTAAAAAAAAAAAAAGCTCACTAAGATCAAATGATAAAGGAAATAGAAGGATAGATAAAATATATAAAGATATATATATGGAAGGGTCAAAATTTAAATGTATTAAAAATCCAATTTGATATAAAAACTCAAACAAGTTGTAGAGGGTTTGAATCAATAATAAAATTAAAACTTCAAATAATTCTCTCTTTCAAGCTTCAAACTAAATCTTATTACAATACTTAAACAAATTTATTGAAGTATTACAGTATAATTAGTAAAATATTTCTTAAGCTTTGGACTGCAATGAAAAATGCTATGTAATTCTGAAAATTAGTATATTTCATATAAATTTGGGCCTAAACAGTACATCATCAAAAAAATACACAAACATATTAAGCGAACTCCACTTTTTTTAAAGTCTTAAATATCAATATATTCAGTACATAATGACACTTTTAACTTAAAATAACTATACATTATCAATATTATAATTTATTAAAATACTGATGGCGAAAAAAGGAATACCTTTTTATATTTCTATTTTGAGCAATTTATTATCTTGCAAGACTTAACAAGATTACGAGGTTGGAACTTCCTCTTTATGTTCGTTCAAATTGATCTAGCCATTTACACAATAATCAGCCTTTATTTCCTTTAAACAGAAAAAAATTAAGAACGGACAAAAAATACGATTTTTTAAAATAAGTAGTAACATATAATTTGGTACACAGTGAATAAATATTTGCACTTTGTCACAATTCAGATGAAAAATATCGATCCATAGGCGTCTTTCTTTTTCGCACATAAAAAGTAGAAGTGAAAAATTACCAACCAGGAAATACCGATACTTCACGTAATGTTTACATAATTCAAGAAAATAAATGAACAGAATTTTTTGGGATGCAGCATATATCGTGAAGGAGAGTAAAGAATAAAAACTTACAATATTTTATTTATTATTTTAAGTTTTCATTATTTAATAAAAACTTACAATAAAAAAATTATTGCAACTATTTCAACCTAATAAGTTGCAATAATTTTCAAATGAAAAGATTATTACCAGAGCGCTTGGTAAACGAAGGACCATTATCGCTGTTTATGTATTTCAATTTCAAAGAAAAGAATTTTTTTTCTGTAAATTTATCAGATTTTAATTACACACATGTGTGTTTACAAACATTGATGCATTATTGCCAAACTGAATTTAAGAAATTTTACATTGGAATTATGGCTAGAGGTTTCACTGGTAAGTTACGTAACTTTTTTCGTCTGTTGTTCAGAACCACCACCAAGGGCGTATTGAGGAAAAGTTAATTACAATCAAAAGTACCAATTAGTAAATACTAATTAGTAACATTATTTCATAAAATTTAAGTGTGCTGTGAATGCAAAAAAGTGCATCCAAATGAACAAATAATAATAATATTAAATAAATAAAAGAATAAATCTAAGAAAATGAAAGTTATACAGTATTATATTTTCTTCCCGATTTCTGAAAATATCGTAGAATACTTTTTAAAGACCAGAAAATCTACAAATGAATCGTTAAACCAGGGATAAAAGTATTTTTAAAAATTAGAGGGAAAAGTAATTCTGCACAAATCTTCCTTTTGCATTCAAATAAATACAACAGAATAGACTTGTGGACGGTAATAGAAATTTCATAGGATTAACATTACATTCATGAAATTAAAATGGCTAGTAGATGACAGCCTTATGAATCCTATTATTATGTACGACTTGTCTTCAGAAAAATGATAATCGATAAATGGAATTATTGCGATATTTCAATATATATATCGTAATTGCAAAGAGTGAATGAAATGAAATAAAACATATAAATAATTATTGAGATATTTGCGTTTCAAAATATGAGTATAAGTTGGGGTCGTAGCAGCTGAGTGATCATTTTTGTTGTAATTTTGTTTCCATCCAAGACCTGTTGACTAGAGGAGCTCCTGCTCGATGTCCTTACGAAGGTGTATAAAGCGAGATCATATACTCAGGTGTCATTTGGCAATAGGGGAAATCTTTACTTAGCGGAGTTGAAGATTTTTCGAAACGTGCCAAAGTCGGCATAATGTGAAATTAGAGGTTTATGGCGCAACAACCAAATCTAGCTATGCTGCGCCAAACAACGTGTATCTGTGATCTAAACGTAATAAAATGAGGGAAATAAAGGTAAAATTAAATGTTGATAAGAAGGATAGCTAGGGAATTCAAGGGGAGCGTCATTCGTGTTTACCAGACAGTAAACTCCATAGGAAAGAAAAAATGAAAAGGTATCTAAGGTTTACGATGCTCGTATACCTTAAGTAGATAAGCTGTGTGTGTGTCGGGTATAAATAGTCAACAGATAAAACATTCATTCAAACAAAGCGTTCATTACAAACTTTATGGGGATATTTATACCTTTGTTGCAACAAATCCCTCAAAACTCAATCAATTAGTAGTAATCAGCTGTATTTAGAATATTTTTCGTTCGTTAGGTGGGTTCGAACATCAAGATCCCGAAGCACCCGTGATCTTTCCCTTTCCAATAGGATTTTGTGTTTTTGGTAAAAACGGGTGACACGCCCCCGGAATACTCAAGCGATCCTTCTCTATTTTCAAACCTCGTTCTGTCAACCAATTTTTCTTTTTCAAACGTCTAGACCACAGTTACAACTTGTTAGGAGGAGCATAGCCACATCTGGCTCTTGCGCCATTAAACTTCACTTTCCTTTCCTCACCCATGCTGAAAGGGAAGGAAATTGAGCAGAGATGCCAATATTCTCCAAGGATTTCATTTAAAAATTTATTTTTGATTAATTTGGTATGAAAGCAAGTAAAATATATATATTTTTAAAAAAATTAAATTTTAAACATTAAAAAGCAACGTGCCATCCTGAACAATGAAAGCATTCACTTCATGAGGTTGGTTTTATTGACTTCGCACTAGAAGCAACGCGAGGGCTGTTGGAAACCGACCTCGTAATTTTGAACCTCGGTAAAGTGACGAGGACGACACCTGAGCTGGCATCCGCCTCTCCAAACTTCCACACCATCCCAAAGAGAGAGCTTTGAGCCACAACAGATTTTAAGACATCAGCCCCGGCTACAAGGCGGGTTTTCAGTGGCATCAAGGCTCGAAACAAACGACTCAAAGAAAACCGTCAAGTGCGAGTCCTCTACCACAGCCACCTCATATCTTGAGAAGATTGTCAGAAGTCCCTTACTAAAAAATTATGAAAATATTTTTTTAAAGATTATATTCGAGGAAAATCTCCCACACTCACTAATTTCCTTCTTCCTATTCATTTATTGTAGATTACTATTGTGATTTGAAGTTAAAAGTTTATTTTCCTCAAAAAAGATGATAAAAATTATTTTGCATGAAGAATACTAATTTCTAACTCTCAACTTATAGTTTGCGATTTTTCATAAATTTCCATGCTTTTTTCCTTCATAACATTTAAAAATCAAACTCTAGATTAACTTGCAGCTAAATTTTGATTTGATATAAATTTACAAAAACTGCAAGCCTGGAATATTCTTTTGGAGATTTTTTTTTTGAAAATTAATACATCTCTCTACTATTTTTAAAAGTCCAAAATGTCTCTCAACTATTTTTAATAGTCCAAATTGTACCAAACATTATAAACTTACAAAAACAATGGTTAATATAATAATTGAATTTTAGGACACAATGTATATCATTAAAAAAATTATATGAATTCATAAATCTGTCCTGCAGGAATTTATGTCTCCAAACATGTAACAATGTTTTATGATGAAATTAAAACTTTTGAAGATTGAAAACTGTAATTATCCATATTTCCTAATTGTAATATGTTTCCTAAAAACTAAACAAGACTATGATAGGAAAGAAAAGCACATACTCAAAAATAAGGAAAGAATTAAATATCTTTAAATGAAGAATAAATTAAAATCTATATGAAAAATTATCAGCAATAAAACTCACTAATCAAGTCAAATTATTTAATATATATTTTGTCAATCTTAAATATTCACTTTTATAAAATAATTTCCAACTATTTAGTTCATAAAAAAAAAAGTAAGTGCTCTGAATAAAATAAAACTATTCATATTCCTAATACATACCTTTTTTCAGTTTTCCAAATATTATCATGAATTATTCACACAAAATAATCAGATCATTTTTGATGCAAATTTATAAAATACAAATAGATAAATGTGAATAAAATAGGCATAAATAATATCAATGATATAATAGGTTTTATTCTGTTAAGGTACAGTACAAACAAAAATTAAAGGAGATAAAAATAGGACAAATGATCAGGAAGAGTACAAAAAACACTTTGACAATGCATACTGAATACAATATACTTTAAAATAGGTTAACACCAATCTCACCCACTTGTACTATTATAACATATTTTTAATTAAATACGAAAAATATGTTAAAAACAATGAAACACTTATACAAAATTATGAAAAATATTTTCTTCCATTATAAAGTATATTTAAAAGATTCATAAGTATAATATTCTTCAATATAAACACATACCAGTTACACCACCAAAATTATTTTGGACATTAAAATTGTTAGATAAGGTACAAATTATCTCCTATTCATTCAATCTAAATACTTCCAACTTAGGACAAATAACTTTTTCATAAATTTAATGTTTTTAGTTTTTGTGTGTAATGCATGAAATACTTATGTGGTAATTAGAATTAAATATCTTTAAAAAATTATTAAAATTAGGATGTCATTTTGATTTAAATTAACTTTACATTATTTTCCAACGTGAATTTTGTTCGTGATATTTATTATATTGCACTAAATTTTTGTGAATATAGACTATATTGTCTAGTCAAAATAAACATCAAGAAAAAGAAATTAAAAAAAAAAAAGTTTTAAACAAAATTTCACATAATACATAATGAATTTTTCTCCTTCAAATGTAATTCTGTAAAATAAATATATCTTTTTTAAAATGTTCCAAGTACAATTTTGAAGTGGTTGTTAATTTAGTTACTGAAAGTTATTTAAAAAAAAAATTACATTAGAAAAAAAAAACTTTTAAATTTAAGATTCAACAAACAATATTAAGCCGCCTTTCAGCATCTTGTATACTGTAATAGACTTTCAACTGTACATTTATCCTCCAACATCATATAAAAATAACAAATATAAACATTTTTCCATGGATATTCTAGAAACTGATATATGTTACTCAATAACAACATTCATAAATATATATATATAACAACTTTTTATTATTGGACATCTTCCTTCATAACGATTATCTTACATAGCATCAATTTTTCTTTCTTTCCCAGTTTACAGAATTTTCTAGATTATAATAAGATATATTAAATTGATGGTCAGACTTGGTTAAATATACATTCTTTTAAGATTCTGGTTAGAAAATTTTAAGCCAAGCTGAATGTTTAATAAGTGATGTTCAAGTTAAACTGGAATTTACTTCTTTGATTTCAGATCTAATTTTCTTATTTTCTTCCAACAATTTATATAATTCTTCATGAAGGTTATCATTCTTCTTCTCAAGTGCATCCAAACAATTGTTAATTTCATCCAATTCTTGACTCAGCTGCATGTAAGCTGAAATGATAGTGAAAAATTAATAAATAAGATAACATATGGGAAAGTACAATTAAATTAAGTGCAATAATTGCAGTATACCTACAACTATTAAAGGATTTCAGCAATTATATGGTTCCTGATACAAATTGTTTATAATATGGCTACCTCTCATTTCAATTTTCTCCCTACCTTCTGGATAGAATGAGTCTAAATAGTTTATATATAAGTACATTTCATTTCAACTGTAGCCTATGAGATGCATAAATTTCTGTTTTCTTCATGAATGAGTTCCAAAAATTAAAGTAGATGTAATAATTTTTTTAGCAATAGTATAGTCTGCAATAAGAATCAGTACAACAATGGCCTCTAAGAAAGACAGATGTGAAAATATATCAGAGGATCTAAGAGCTAGGATGAGAGAAACTCAACTTGATTATAAGATCTTGTATTTTCTTTCTGTATTGATTTTTGCAATAAATTATAGTACACTGGTGTTCAAAATTAAGAGAATATGCATATTTTGTCGAATTTCATGAAAAAAAAATCGAACGATAAGTAAAAATACTGCTTTGAAACAAAGATGCAAATATTGTACATCAAACACGGAAGTGTATATGTGTGTGTGTGGGGGGCGGCCCCCCAGAACTAGTCTAAAAACAGGATTTATAAGTGACCACACCAAAATCTGCATTTAGTTCGCTTGCACTTTTCGCCAAATTTCTTAGTGTTTTATGCAGCAATCGCTTACATTAAAATTTAAACAGTAAAATTGAGTAACCACTGAAGTTTAGATGATGGAATGAGGAGGTGAATTGTAGGTAGGTTAAATAAAATTCTCAGCAAATCCAGATTTGCAGACAATTTGATTTAATGCCCAGCGTCATGTCAAACTTATGGAAAAAGTTTCAGAATACCGAATCCATCCAGAGAAAGCCCAGGCAAGGTCATTCAAGAGCCATGAAAGCCAGAGAGGATGACTATTTGTCCATAGAGGATGACTATAGTGCTGCGTTACAGGGATGCTACAGCTTCTCAGGTATCTCACGAGTTATATGCTGCCACAGGAACCTGAGTTTCAAGGGTCACTGTTTCCAGAATACTTCATGAGAGAGGGCTGTTTGCAAGATATTTGTTGTTTGCATCCTGCTCAGTTCTGCGAACAGAAGAGTCTGCTTAAAATGATGCAGAGATCATAGAGATTGAAGCATGGATCAATGGATGAGTTTTCTTCACTGATGAGTCCCGGTTCAGCCTAACCAGCTTTTTTTGCCGTACTTTCATATGGAAAGAACCAGGGATCCCCTTCCTTCCCTCCTATGTCCAAGAAATCCACAATTACAGCAACAGAGGTTTGATGGTCTGGGAAGGTATCATGTTGGATGGCCGCACACACCTCCATGTCTTTGAAAGAGGCACTGTGAATACTAAGAGGTATAGGGATACGGTCTTGGAGCCCATGTTAACCTTTTCCAGATTTTTCTTTCAATGGATGACAACGCGAGACCACATAGAGCTCATCTGGTCTACGAATTTCTGAAAAGTGAGGATATTTGCCGGATGGATTGGCAAGTCAAATCTCCAGACTTCAATCCTACATAGCATGGCTGGGATGCTTTGAGGAGGGCAATTGCAATTCGCAACCGTAGCTCTGATAACCATCCAAGACCTGAAAACAGCGTTGCTGAATGAGAGGAACCAATTGCCACAGGAACTCATAAACTCCCTTATTTCAGGCATAAAATCACAGTGCAAAGCCTGTATATCTGTAAAAGGGGACCATATCCCTATTAACCATTTTTTTGCTCTATTATGCAACTGTTGTTTCAGACCTTGTGACTTTGATGAGAGATACACACGATCATGCATGCATATTATAACTGTTGAATGATTATTACATTGTATGATATCAACCCTATGTACAAATAAAATCTGTCCAGTAGTTCTATAGATAATTGACCAAATCGGAAAATTCTCTTAATTTTGAACACCAGTGTAGTATTAATTGTGTCTGTATCAAGAATATAACATCACAATTTAATACTTTTATTTAATATAACAGTCTTAAAACCAACTTACCTATAGGAAATAAAATTTTTATCATGACAGTTAAATATTTAATACATTTTATGTATTACCATTTATGATATGAGTAACAACAGATGAATATGATTGCTGCATTATATTTTTATTATTTTCATTACAACTATGAGTTTAATGGTGTAAGAACCAGATATTGTTATGCAACACCACACAAGATATAATTAGTGTTTCATATTTAAGAAAAATGGGGTGAATGAGTGAATATAAAGTTTATTGGCACAAGAGCCAGATATGGCTATGCTGCACCAAACAAGATTTAATTGTGGTCTAGATGTGAAGAAATTGAAGAAAAAACAAAAATTGGTTGACAAGAAGGAGAGTCGAAAATAGAGAAGGATCACTAGGGTATGTCACCCGTGTTTACCAAAGACAGTAATCCCCATTGGAAAGAAAAAGATAACTAGTGTGCCTCGGAAGAAAAATGGGAATAAAGGTAAAAATTGATTGACAAAGAAGTATAAAAAATGGAGAAGGATTGCACAGGTATCCTGGGGGAATATTTTCATTGTTTACCAAAGACAGTAAGCTCCATGGAAAAGGAAAATATAGCTCAAGTACCTTGGGGTTAGGATTCCCTTAAGAAGAAAATACTTTGATATGTACTTTAGGTCATGGTTCCTTTCATTCCTAAAGAAGGTAAGCCCCCAAGAACTAATTAATTACCTCCATAATGTTATTTTATGTGATGAATATAAAAGAAATATACATGGTGGAAATAATCCATTTGATAAGTCTATAATCTTCCTCAATGATTAGTTATACATGGAATTAAGGCTTATATATTCCTCAAAATGCAAATATAGCAAAATTTTTAAAGCCTTCATAATCACTGTAGCATGCATACCTTTAAGCTCAATCAATAATACTCTATAAACACATTGTTCTACTCTATATATAATTTTACAAGCATTAGTTTAAATCTCTGCGGTGTTTTAAGATTCTACACAAACTATTTGTTTTCCAAACCAACTCTGAAAATATTTACACTTCCACAAATATTATCTTTTCTAAAAGTTTTGTGTGTATGTATATATATATATATATAATTCCCATCAATACACACATAAATATGAATATTAGTTTGAATTGGGTATAATTATTAGGATATCCTTTTGAAATAATATATTTGTATGCAAAAACTTTTCAGAAATTCATATTACATAGCAAGTTAGAAACCTTTTTTAAAAAAATACTGTGTATTTTAAAAATACTAATGAGTTTTGTATCACATCGAATAAAGACATTAAACAGATTTCATTAACCAAAAACATTGTAAAAATTTATAGTATACAAAACAATAAATTAATTCTGTAATAATTTAAGATGTCCTAACATTTTTTTTATATGATACAAAAAAAAATCCTTCAATAATTCTATAAAATTTTCTTGAACGTTATTTTTCTAAATATATATTTACAACCCAAATTGAAAATATAAGTTCAATACTTCGTCAAAAATCGATTTAGAAACAGATTTTACTCTAGCACATAATATAAAATCATCATTTCTCAAAAAGGGGGAAATTGTAATGAATTGTCATTTAAAAAAAAAAGTTTTGCAACACATACATTCGCGCAAAATGGATAAAAGATTTACAAAAACTTAAGATCTTAATGGTTATACAAAAACTTTATCAGCCGATAAGGAAAGAAAGAACAATAAAATGCTCGAGGCAAAATTATGGAAAAATTAGACATTTTGAACCTTCAGCTTCCGAGTCTTGTAAGTTTAATTCCTCAATAGGTGGTATAGACTGTTCGGTGTTTTCTTCCGGTGGTTCACCTGATCTACCAGTAGCGGTCATTTTAATTTTTGATCGATGTTACTGTCCCAAAAATATTAATAGATAAAATCAGATTTGATTGCAGAAATAACTTAAGTTTCGATTTTAGTTGCTAAACGATGGAACGCTCTATTATTTTTTTTATAAATATATATCCAAGCAGTTACAGTGTATTACTCACAGTTAGTCCTAAATGGACATAATTAAATTTGTGTCAATACTCTTTAAAATTTCTCGGATTCAAAAATTTGATTTTGGATAGTTTTCGATATTTATGATTTTTAAAATAAATAATCTAGTACGTTACCTTGATATAAGTGAATGAAATAAGTTAAATGTTTTATTTTGCACTCGCAGAAATAATGAAATGCTGTGAAGTAATTCGATCGGCTAGTAAGCGAAATTGCCGATTAATAATTTGACGGAAAAAGGTCTTGCGATGGAATTCACGTGTAGATGGAATGACCTTTTTTTTTTATATATATAATAGAGAAAGGATTTCTTAGCATGAAGAAGAATTCAAATATTTCATGAATTTTTTATGCAAGGTTTCGGAATTGTTAATTTTTTTTAAAGTGACTGTTATTTTTATTAATTTATCAAGGCTTCGACATATACACTAATTTGTGATACATTTTTCATAGTACCTGTTTGAAATCAGATTTATTGTCAAAAATGGATAATTTGGAATCGCAAGAAATGGAACTTTTAGCTCTACAAAATATTTTTGAAGAAAGAGATTTTATAGTCGATGAAATGAATCCTCCAAGTGGCCGTTTAAATGCTCATGTTCGATTACCTCAAACATTTTTAATACGATATAAACTTACTTCGACCCGAAACGGAGTATTAGATGAACAAGATAATGAAATTCCTGATGAAGCAAGTTTTCAAGTTGAACATTTACCGCCACTTAATTTATTATTTCGATTTCCTGAAACTTATCCTCAGCATACATGCCCAGCATTTTTGCTTTCGTGTAATTGGTTAACTCTTCAGCAATTGTCAGATATATGTAAACATCTTGAATCCCTTTGGATTCAAAATAATGATGCCGTATTATACACATGGTCTCAGTTCCTACAAGATGAAAGTTTAGAATTTCTTAAAATATCAGATAGCCTTGATATTACTGAGCTACTGAAATTCCAGATCCAGGACAACATTATTCACCGTGGACTACTTGATGAAGAAGAGAATAATTTCTGCAATTCAGGAGCAGTTGGCTTCTCTAATAATTCACTACAGAATAATCAGAGTCTTAATGAATTGCAAAACATTAAACCTACTGTTTCTGGAGGTTTTGGTCCTATTGATGCACGTGCCTTTAATGATTTGTCTCATGGGAGGATATTAATTCAACAGTTAAAAGACTATAATGAATTCAAGAAAGAGGACAATTTCAAAAATTCTAGTCATATCTGCGAAATTTGTTATGCAACAAAGGAAGGATCTGAATTTGTTACCTTTAAAGCATGCAAGCACTTCTTTTGTAGGGAATGCATAAAGTCTTTCTTTGAAGTTCAAATACGAGAAGGAAACGTGAACTCTTTATACTGTCCAGATGGAGACTGCAAGACTCAAGCTGATGGATCTGTAGTCAAACAAGTGGTTGAAAAAGAACTTTTTGAAAAATATGATAAAATGCTATTATCTCGCTCTCTAGAAGACATGACAGATGTTACATTTTGTCCTCGTAAAGCATGTCTGTGTCCAGTACTTTTGGACATTGGGGGTCGTATAGGAAGCTGTCCTGCTTGCAACTTCGTTTTTTGTCCATTCTGTAACATGGCTTACCATGGCATTGCACCTTGTGTCTTCAAAGAAGAACAAAAGTTGACTCTGTTTGAAGAATATACTAAAGGAAGTAAAGCTACTAAGGTAGAATTAGAAAAGAGGTATGGTAAACGTTTATTAAAAACTCTGGTTGAAGAAACTTTATCAGAAGGTTGGAAAGATGTCCATAGTAAGAATTGTCCTCATTGTAAAGCTTCCATTCAGAAAGAAGAAGGTTGTAACAAAATGACTTGTTTTAAATGTGGAAGTTATTTTTGTTGGATGTGTGGGGCCCGACTGAAACATTCAGACCCATATGAACATTTTAGAAATGCAGATTCCGAATGTAATCTATTTGTGTTTGAAGACCGAGGTGTTGGTGGTGGGGGTTTTGATTATAATTTTGAACCTGGAGAGTTCTTAAATGTTAATCATCTGTAATAGTGTATATGTTAAAACCTTTTCTTATTCTTATTTCTTTATTATTTTCTTAATGAATTTTGGATGTGATTATATCTAGAATATCTCAAGATTTAAATTTTATGTCCTTTCTAGTGAGATTGTTAAATATATATTTTTGTATACTACATAATGTCTGTAATTAAGGAATTCTATTATGTTCAAAATTATGTTTCATTTTTTTTAATCATTGAAAATTGAGCAAGATATGTTCCTACTATTATTGTCCTGAGTTTTTTTAAAAAAAAATATTAGAAATAGAATGGATTTCTTTCAGCTGATATGATGTATTGATTGAAATTTGTGTACTTTATTGTCATGTTTGTAATGGCTTCCTTTTAAGAATGACATTGAAATGCCTAGTTATTTCAACAAAGTGTTCCTTTTTAAGTATATATCATTACTTCAATATGGTTAGAAATAAAAGTATGTATGCCAGAAAAGATTACTTGAATGCATTGTATGCTTATGATTTTTACAAACTCTTAATTTTGTTGTACTTGGGTTTATTCCTGGTTTGAAAACAATGCAGGGTAGAGCTACAGAATAAACTTTGGACATTTGGTGCCAAAATCTAGTTATTTCTGAATGAGAAATAATGGTAATATTTTTTCTTAACATCAGAAAACTCCAACCAGAAATTTGCTGATTTTCGAATGTAGTCTTTATTCTGACATTTTTGCTTGTGAATAATACATGTTTTTAAAATTGATGGCTGTTTAAAAAATATTTTAATTATCCTGTAGTTGTTAGCTTTATTATAAATTGGCATTTAAAGTCCCTAGGGCAAGCTGCCCAGCATAACCAAATATTAATTTTTAAAGTATCTTGTTGAATTGGCATTCTAAAATATTTGTTTAAGTCATATTATATTACTTTGTGTTTAATTTTGTGTTATCTTATATATAAAATGAACTGTTAATCATAATTTGATTTTGTGTATCAACTTTTTTTTTAAATAGCTTTGTCATCTAGAATGATGTCAAATTCTGAAAAGTGAAATATTAATAAGGGATTTTAAAAACTAAAAAGTCAAGTCACCACGAAAAAACAATTGCCCAATGTGGTGCCCCCCCTCCCCCATCCTGATGGTTGGCAGTCGGGCATATACCAAAGTTGGCCATAGTTTAATTGTATCGATTTATTATTCTTCATTAATTTCTACATTTTTAAAATTGTGCATTAATTACTGTTAAAAGATGTGTAACTGTATTTAATTACATTGGTGTTCTTTTCTTGTTTTTTAAAATATAAAATTTTAATTTTACCCAATATTTAATGTTTTGCTTTTTTTGAAATTTTCTATAAAACTATTGATGCTTACAATATTCTATAGAAATTTTTAAACACTTATAAATTTAACATTTCATAATAAATCTTTAATTAATGTATTATTTGTTATTCTACTGTGATATACAAAAGTATCAATTATGTTATCCTGTAATAAATAAAGGTATAATATTTTTGAATTGAAAGCTAATAAATTAATCTTTTTTAATTGTTGTGATTTTTTTTTTGTTTCATGTTTCCTCCATCCCTCTTTTTATTCAATCTTGTTTTAAAAGATACTTTTCTTTTGAAATGGTAAATAGTAACCTGACACACATGAGCGTGATTTTCTTCCGAATGCATTTACATTAGAAGTTACCTTGTTTCCTAACTTAGACAATAAATTTTTTTTTGAAGTTATATTTTGTGTTAAGGGATACAAAATATCTGTCTGATAAGAATATTTTTGTTAAATTTACTCTGTGTCAAATAATTTATTATATCTTTCACTGTTTTCAAATAGTTATAATATAATGTTTATATGTTTTTTGATGAATCATTCTTTATAAAATATTGACAATTTGTATGTTAATTTTAATATTGAGAATTTGAGTCATTGATCTCTTTGGAACTTTTTTGAACTGTTAGCGATTTATATAGGAAATGAATCTGAAACATACGAGTGTGCTTTGTTATATATATAAATATAGATTCAATAGAGCCTTTTTGTAGTATGGCTAACTTTATAAATAATATGGTTCTGGTTTCGTGGTAAGACATTTTATAAAATTCACATTTATGTAATACGCTAAAAATATGACAATGAATAATTTTATTTAAACCGTTAATCATAAAGTTTTAAAAAATTGTCAAAGAATTTTTAATCATTAAATAACAGAGAGGGAAAAATATTGGTACTTCCCTATTATAGCAGCACCCATCTAATTATGATTATGTCAAAGGTCATCACCAAATTTGCGAAGCCTATTTTGCAATACAACATACCTTAGCGATTTATCATCGGGCACTGCTGTAATAGGAAAGTACCTTTCAAAAAGCAAGGCAATATTACATAAATATCTGATAGTGCTTCTCATTTTGAAGATTTGATTATTTATTTTTACCAGATTTTCTAAAAATTCATTGTTTTTCTTGACATGTAAAATGTTCCTTGAGATCTTAATTTTTATGTAAAGTGGTGAATAAGGAAGCCATACTATTGAGATTTCTATTGTTTGTTTTATAAATGCTGTGTTTAACTTGTAAATAGAAGTATTAACCTGTTAAATAAGAAAAAAAAAAAAAAAAACTTGAGAAAAGCTGTGTATTTTTATATTTTTTTAATGCAAAAGATTTTTTTTCTCATATCCATGATCATTATTCAATACTTAATACCTTTTGGTGCAAAATATACTTTCATGTACAATTCTAAAAAGTTTTCTCTTATTACCCATTGGCTGAAGTATCCTGAAATTTATAAATAGATATATCTTGTTTTTAGACTAATTTTCTGTTTACTGAACAGAGAATTTTTTGGCAACACATTTGAATATGAACATTGCCTTTTATCTAATTTTTATTTCGTTAAAAAAAGCTTGTGGAATTTTCAACAAATATTTGGCACAGCCTTGCCAGATATGGCTTTTGTATCACTAAGCACTTAAGGGCTTACCTTCTTTAGGTAAGTACCCCTCAGGGGGCTCATCTACCTGAGATGAGTACGGGCTTCACAACCCCGAGGTACATCAGTGATCTTTGTTTTCCTCTTCTTCTCCCCCCTCTTTTTTTCCTGTCATGTGTTTTGCTTTGGGGGGTTTTCCGCTTGATATTTTTTGATATCAAGCGGAAAAAAGTTTAAACTAACATAGTTTTTTTTCTCATTAATGTTTGTTATAACTCTTGTGTTGAAAAAAAAAAAAATTAAAATTAAAAAAAAAAAAATGAATAAAAATTTTTAAAATTAAAAAAAAAATATTTGTGGCTTCTCTACTAAAACACTAAAAGGCCGGCGGCGTATCAATGCCGATTTCCTGCATGCCTAGCTCTGGCAATACGGGGCCCCAGTACCCCTCATGCGGAGGTACCTAGTGGGAGACCGCATGGGCGTGATTGGAAAAGGCCCTGGTTAGGGAAGGGTGTGCGAGGAGAGGAGTTGCGTGCGCCGTCGGTGACAGTTTTGGAATGTCATCCTTAAAATGTTCCCAGAGGGAGAGCCTTGGTTGCGTGTGGCTGGATGGTGTGACCTCCCTCCCATTGCGAGAAATCCTCCTTGGCTTCGGCCTTGGACCTGTGCCTCTGCCTGGGCACGTAATGGGGCAGGTCACATTGTCCGGCTGAAACGAATCTCTCCGTCGGTTACTCGTTTCCGCGTTAGGAAAGGGTGGGGAGATGGGTCTGGCGGGGACCCATCGAACTAGAAGTCTGTCCGTGAAATTTTTTTTTCTCTAAAGGCAATATGGATACAACTAAAGGAAAATCGTTTTTGGCTCCCAAAGCTATAAAAAATTCTTTAAATCTAAAAAATGAACCATGGGCTGACCGTATGGAACGTTATGATAATACAAATGTAGAAAACTCCGACATACCAACCGAAATGATGAACTTCCGTTTCTTTTTAATAAAAAGAGATACAGAAACTTTTTCTACCATATCTCCCTTTCTGATCCAAAAGGGAATTCAGGGTATGGTAGGAACTGTTAAAGACATAAAGAAATTGCGCTCTGGGGACATCTTAGTTGAAGTGAGTGATTCCAAACAAGCTCAACTTGTTATGAAGATGAAATCCTTGGGACCATATCCAGTGACAACTTCACCACATAGAAATCTAAACTACTCTCGTGGCGTGATATCCTCAAGGGAATTGGAAAACGTGTCGGAAGAAGAGATCATGGAGAATTTGCAGGACCAGCTGGTTTGTGGTGTCCGGAGGATTACGATTAGGAGAGATGGTAAGGTGCTTAACACCCAGCACCTCATCTTGACCTTTTCGACTCCTACCCTGCCACAAACAATTCAGGCCGCATATCTCCGACTCTCCGTCCGACCATATATTCCAAACCCTTTGAGATGTTTCAATTGCCAACGATATGGCCATTCCAAGAACGCGTGTAGGGGACAATTGACGTGCGCTCGCTGTACAGCCACAGGACACGATAGTGCTTCCTGTAACGCTGCAGAGAAGTGCGTCGATTGTCAGGGAAACCACCCTGCATACTCACGTTCTTGCCCTAAGTGGGCAGAGGAAAAGGAAATAGCTACGGTGAAGACACTGCAGAATATGTCGTATCCCGAGGCTCGCCGAGTAGTCGCTTCCCGTACCCCTGTACAGGGAAAAAGCTACGCAACGGCAACCCAGACTATTAAAATTTCAAAATCTACGCAATTTCCTGAACCTACCCCTATCAATAAGACTAAGCAATCTAAAAATCAAAAAGCGCAACCTACCGAAAAGAGGCCTCAACCTAAGACTCTGCAATCAAAGAAAATAAATATTTTAAAAAACCCTTCCTCTGCAAGAGCTAATCAGACTAGGCCATTGGCCAGGTCAAAGGCTTTGCAGAGGCAAAAATTAAAACTTTCGGGGAAGAACAGCGTTCCTCGCAAAAAAAACTAGAGTCATTGACGGGGATGCGGTGGTTTTGCACCCATCACCCGAAGATTATGACTCCATGGGGGTCCTGGAAACGGGACCTTCCACTTCCAGTGCGCCCATTTAATGGCTTTTGTTTCCTGGAACTGCCGTGGCTTACGACCCAGACTAGAGGATCTCAAATCCATACTATCTACGCACCAACCTGTCTGTGTTGCTCTTCAGGAAACTTTTCTGAAGAGTAATATGACAACACGCGTGCGTGGATATCATTGTGTACGACGGGATGTTGATGTCGCATCACCTTCTTCTGGAGGTGTTTGCATCCTGGCATCCCAGAACTGTCCTCATAACGTCGTTACACTGACCACATCGTTGCAGGCTGTGCGAATTCACACTCGCACATTAATCACAGTCTGCTGCATTTATCTGCCACCTAACGATGTAGTGTCACAAATGGATTTAGACCGACTAGTCGATCAGTTACCAGCTCCCTTCCTTCTGCTTGGTGATTTTAATGGACACAGCCCTCAGTGGGGGTATGATGGTACAAATTCTCGCGGTCGGCAGATCGAGCGATTGATCTCTGATCACAGTCTCTGTCTGCTGAACACCGACGAGAAAACGTATTTCCATGCTCCCACTAGGACATTTCATTCCCTTGATCTAGCCATTTGTTCACCGACACTGCTACCGTCGCTGAATTTAGAGGTTCTCAATGATCTCTATAATAGTGATCATTTCCCTCTCCTGATCTCCCAGGTTCATGGTAGTGGGGTGCGTTTACGTCCCCCCACTTACCGCTTCAACCGGGCAGATTGGGATTTATTCACACGGTTAGCGGTTATTACCGGTACAATGGTTCAAGATCAGGATATTAATAGCTCTGTCCAAAATGTCACTACCTCTATCGTGGACGCTGCTGATGCAGCGATACCGAAGACTGGAACATCACAGAGGAAGATGAGTAAACCATGGTGGAATAAGGAATGTCAATCCTCCTACAGGGAACAAAAGAAATTGTGGGGTATCTTCAGACGATATCCCACAACTGAAAATCTCATAGCCTTCAAAAGGGCAAGGGCAATTGCTCGCAGAGTAAGGCGACATAGTCAGAGAGAATCTTGGATCAGGTATGTCTCTTCCATCACATCGTCTACCACAAGTCAACAGTTATGGAGAAAGGTAAAAGCTGCGAACTCCCTGTATCGGGAATTTTCAATCCCGATACTGGAAACTGCAAATGCTGTGCATTCTTCACCTGTCGAAGTGGCCAATGTCATTGGCCACTCTTTTGCTAGTGTGTCAAGCTCCGATTCTTACAGCGCTACATTTGTAGCGACTAAGAATCGTTCTGAGCAGACACCTATCAACTTCAGGTGTCGGCAACCACTCCCTTACAACTGTGACTTTGACATGTGGGAATTGAGAAAGGCTCTGTCCTTGGCTAAAAATACCAGTCCAGGCTCTGATGGTATAACATACGATATGCTTCGCCACTTGAGCGAGGATTCACTTGTCAGTCTCCTGTACCTATTCAACCGAATATGGAGGGAGCATGTGTTTCCTAGCCAGTGGCAGGAAGCAATCGTTATTCCTATTCTGAAGCCTGGTAAGGATCCAAAGAACCCTCTCCACTATAGGCCTATCGCTCTGACGAGTTGCCTGTGTAAGACGCTAGAACGTATGGTCAATGCCCGTCTCGTATATCAATTGGAAGGGGATCAATGCATTCCTCCGTTTCAGAGTGGCTTCCGTAAAGGAAGATCCACAGTAGATAACATCCTTCTACTCGAAAGTCAGATTCGTTCTGCTTTCGTACGGAGGAATCATTTGGTTTCTATTTTTTTTGATATCGAAAAGGCATATGACCGTACGTGGCGCTATGGGATTCTGCGCACTCTTTACGATTATGGTCTGAGAGGCAATTTACCTCTTTTTATTAAAATGTTTTTAAATTTCAGATCATTTAAAGTACGGGTTGGTAATATATTATCATCTTCTTTTACTCAATTTGAAGGAGTTCCTCAGGGGAGCATATTGAGCCCCACTCTTTTTATATGTCACATTTCTCCCATTCTTTCTCATTTGCAACCTTCAGTTCATGGTTCATTATACATTGACGATCTGCAGATTTCCTGCGAAGGATCGTCAATGCGTATCATTGAGCGACGACTTCAGACCGCAGTCAATAACCTGGTTACATGGTGTGATGCTAATGGGCATAGTATTTCTCCCAGTAAGAGTAGTTGCGTGCATTTTTGTAGGAAACGGGGCCTCCATCCCGATCCTGACATTCGCATCCGTAATACGTCTATTCCTGTCGTCCCTGACTTCCGCTTCCTCGGAGTAATTTTCGACCGCAAACTTACTTTCCTTCCGCACATTTTACATCTGCGGAAGAAGTGTGAGAAATCCCTCAACATCTTGAAGGTGTTATCCAACACCTCTTGGGGAGCGGATCGAATTTCTCTACTCCGAGTGTATCAGTCGGTGATTCTGTCTCGGATCGACTACGGATGTATCGTTTACGGATCTGCTTGCAAAACTACCTTGCGGAAGCTTGACCCAGTCCACCATAATGCTCTGAGAATCTGCTGTGGTGCGTTCCGAACGTCACCTGTGCAGAGTCTCTATGTCCTCTGTAACCAGCTGCCTTTGGCTTCGCGGCGCCTGAAACTGTCGCTCTTCTATCATTTCAAAATGTCATCTCTCCCATCTCATCCATCACAAAACATTAGTGTCAGCCCGTCATTAATGAGATTATACAGTGCTCGTCCTTCTTTCATCCGTCCTTTTTCTGAAAGGGTGAAAGACATCATCGAGGAACTCAGCCTACATGACTTGGGTATTCAACAAACAAATTTTATTAAATTTCCACCTTGGAATGTGCCAAGGTTTCTTTACCATAACCCCTTTGCTTTATTTAGCAAATCCAACACATGTCCCATTGTTCACCAGAGAATCTTTGCCTTCCATCGCTGTCAGTATGAGGATTATATTCCTGTATACACGGATGGATCGAAAGGAACTGGATACGTCGGCTGTGTTGTCGTTTCGAACGACATCAGGCACAGTTACCGGCTCGACTCTTCCTGCAGTGTCTACACTGCCGAAGCAGTCGCCATCTACTGTGCCCTGAAATTAGTCGAGACATCCAGTTCTCGAAAGTTCGTTGTATATACTGACAGCAGGAGCGTCCTGGAAACATTGGTACATCTGGACGATAGAAGTCATCCTATCGTGGTTGAAATTGCCGGAATTATTTGTCAGCTTTACAGCAGGGGTTATGACATAAAATTCTGCTGGATACCTAGTCATGTAGGTATTTTAGGAAATGAACAAGCGGACTCGGCTGCACGTTCGGCAACGAATCCTCTGCAGCTCGCAGTCCCATTTGAGGACATTCGACGTCATATTTTAATGCTCATGCATCAGACATGGCAGGAATCGTGGAGTCTTCAAATTAATAACAAATTACACTCGGTGAAGCCGATCATTGGAGAATGGCCTGTATTTCCAGTGCGAAGAGCCGATGTCAGATTGACTCGCCTTCGCATTGGACATACTCGTTTTACACACAAACATCTTTTGTTTGGAGAAGATGCTCCCGAGTGTCCTTCCTGTCATGTCCCTTACTCTATTCATCACATTTTAATTGACTGTCCGGTGTTTGATCATCATCGCCGGACTTTTTTTCAATCATCTGTTTTAAAATTTTCTGACTTGGTGGGGGAAACCCCCCACCATAATTTATTTGCCTTTTTACGTCATATTGGCCTTTTACACCACATTTGATTTTTAACTTTTTATCTTTTGTATGTTATTTATGTTTGTCTTGCTTTTTTAGGCTGTTACTTTTTAAATAAATTTTAACAAATGTTTGGCGCAGCATAGCCTACTTTGGCTCTTGCGCCATTAAAATCTACTATCACTCACTCACTCACTCTTTAGGTAAGTATAGGAATCAGGCACCCCAGTGATTTAAGCTTTAAAAAATTCTTTACTGTGGTGAAATAATATGTGTATTAATGCTATATAGATTCGACAATGCATAATTATGGATTTCATCATTCACAAATAATAAATAGATGGATTTTCATGAATTAAAAAAAAAATTGCTTCTTGTTCGTTATCCTTTTATTCATCCCAAGTATGACTTACCAACTATTATCAATTTTATTTTCATCAGCCTCAAAGCTTATTTTTAATAACTATTTCATGGATTACTTTTTTCCTGTCAGTTTTATTCCAGTTATATATATTTTCTAAATGTTCCCATGCAAAATTGTTAATGACATGGTAGTTAACAATTTTGCTTTGTCAACAACACTCTTTTGTAATATTTGGTAAGGATCACAAAAATGAAAGGATAACACAGAAGATAGGCATCCCTTCAGGGATTACCTTCTTTTGGTTTTATTAACGTCGCACTGGGAGCAACACGGACTATTGGCGACGCACCTTGTAATTTTGAACCTCGGTCAAGTGACGATGCCTGCGCTGACACCCCATCCTAACTTCCACACCAATGGGAGGGCTTTGGGCCCCGACTTATTTAACGTGCATCAGCTTCGGCTATACGGTGGGTCTTTCGTGGCATCAAGGCTCGAACCTGAAACTCGACAAAAACCGCTGGCCTCGAGTCCGCTGCCTTATCCACTAGGCTACCGCGGCCACCCTTCTTTTGGTAAATAGTGTGACATTTTTTTTAACAAAGAGTTAACTGGTAAATCCACCTGATGTTACTGATCCGCTGTGTAACGGGGCTGATGCATGTCAAATCTGTTGGAGCAGCATAGCCTACCTTGGCTCTTGCGCCATAAAACCTCACAGTCACTCACTCACGCATGTCAAATCTATCGAAACCCTTAGTCCTCCCAATGGCTGGATGTGGAAGTTGGAGAGGAAGATACCAGGTAGGTGTCATCCTTGTCACTTGACCGGAGTTCAAAATTATGAGGTAATCCGCGAAAAGCCTTCGAAGTGCGCCGTTCATAAAAACAAAATATAGATAAGTATGGGCATCGTGGCTCCAAAGAGGTACCCCAATAATATTTTTCTTTCTCGTGGTTCTTACTGTGTTTGTAAACATGGCTGACACTCTCGTATATTTTAGCAATCTTTATGAGGCCGTAGTAGCCCAATGGTCATGGTCGCGGCCGAAGGTTTTCGTTGAGTCGCCTGTTCGAGCCTTGATGGCACTAAAGACCCGCCGTGTAGCCGGGGCAGATGCACGTCAAATCTGTCGGGCCCCAAAAGTCTTTAAGTTAGCATGGTATGGAAGTTAGGAGAGGGGCGTACCCGCTCAGATGTCGTCCTCGTCACTTGATCGAGGTTCAAAATTACAAGGTCCGTCGCCAATAGCCCTCGTGTTGCTTCTAGTGCTACAGTAATGAAACCAAATCGAGTCGTGGGCTCGAGCCTGTGACGCCACTAAAGAATCGGCGTGTAGCCGGGAATGATACACATTAAATCTGTCGTGGTGTAGAAGTTAGGAGAGGGAGGTGCCAGCTCAGGTCTCGTCCTCGTTATTTGACCGGGTTTCAAAATTACAAGGTCTGTCTCTAGTAGCCATCTTGTTGCTTCTTAGTGCCATGTTAATAAATAATCACTCTTATAAATTTAATAAAGATGAAAACATTTTGACAGAATACATTTTTTATTGTTTTCAATGATGAAAGTTGCTTGCTTTTTAATAAAAGTTATTGTTTTGGCTAAATTTTCTGATATGATTCAAGAGCGCATAATACAGAGTGTTTACAAAAGAGTACCTCAACTATTAAGAGCTACAATTGCAAAACTAAAGAAATTATAACAGTTTTGGACAAATTAAATTAAAAACAACAATTTAAAGTTTGTAAAATTATAAATGTTTGATATAACTACCACAAGAAATACGAATGATCCATTATCGTTGGTCCATTATCACCACCCCTTTCATCTCCCTCCCTCTCCACTCTCTGTATACTTTGATTCTTCCAGATTGAAAATGTAAACTGCCTATCCTATCAATTCCTCATTAAAAAAATAAGATTATATAATATTAAAAACAATGCTCTCCGTTTCTACTTTTGCATTTCGTTGGTGCAATTCTCACCAAGCAGATTTAATTGGCGACACTTAGTATACACATATTCCTTTTGGTGTCAGTTGTATTATTTTTGGCGACCTTTTCGCCTGTGCCGGCGAAATGGAAAAGTACCAAAAAACCTTTATTTCTACGTAATATATAATAATAAAAATATATAACTTTACTTGGAGTTTTTTTTTCCCTTCAAAATACAGTTATTATAAAAGGTATAATTGTATAGAACTTTTTTATGTAGCGGAGGAAAGCCTCCTCATTTTATAGAATAAAAGTAATCTGCGATCTAGGAATGGGGCAGAAACAAAATGTCATTTTAATATTATGTAATATGATGTTGTAATATTAATATATAATTATCTATTAATAAATAAATTAATAAAATATAATTATTGAAATATATTACTACAATAAAATTAATGTGTGACATACTGTTGTATTTGTGTGTGCGTGAAAGGCAGCGATTTTAGACTGAAGAGTTTATGAAATATTTTCAGTATTGTTCCTTATAAACTATTTCTCTTATATTTTTATCGGAAAATATTTATAGAAATAAAATTTAAAAAGATAAATAATAGTCGATCAGTATTTAGGATGAAATTTCAGAAAGACATTACCCAATCTGGACGAAACATGTAATCGAGACTCACTCACTTACAAGTATTGATGGTACCCTAGACTATTGAAGGTAATAGGCTCTCAATTAAAGATCCAACCACAACAAGATTCTATGTCAACGACAATTGTCACTAGCATATTAAATCTATAACCTGTGATAATTTATGGATCTAATATGTATCCATTCGAATATAACAAAATAGTCATATATTTTATCAAAGTAACTGTTCTAGAATGCAGATAAACAAGTATATATATATATATATGTTATGAAATTCAATTAACAGGAGTATATTACTAAATACAATTAATTAAGCTCTAGTTTAGATATTTTTATTCGTATTTATAATGATACAAACACATTGTTATGTGAGGTAACTAAATTTCTAACTCAATGTGAAAGTCTTTAGGCATTTCTCCAAAATGATAATAATATAATCTAATAATAAAATAAATATATATAAGAATACAAAAAGTTCTATGCAAGTTTGCAAAGAACAAGGTTTAACCAAAGACGCTTTTTATAATTATTAAATTGCGCAATTAAATATGAAATTAGTAAACGATGAAATATCGAAAATGGACAATAGTTAATTTTAATTTAATAGTTAATTAATTAAAATGATAAATTATTAAATTGAATATTATCAGCTACATGTAATTAAAATTAAAGAAAACGATAAATTATTAAATTGAATATTATATCAGCTACATGTAATTAAAATTAAAGAAAACGATAAATTATTAAATTGAATATATTTGAGCTAAATGTAACTGAAATTGAAGCAAACGATAAAAAATTGAAAAGTAATCTGATACGCCAAAAGTGAACTAAAATAATAGCTCTTTGGGTGGCTAAAAAAACAAGCTGAGATTTGTTGAACCCTCTACGATCTCAGGGCTCTATACTGCAGCCTGTCTGGTCTACAGGAAAACCTATCAATGAACGTTGCATTATTTTTAGAATTGTGAGCTTTATTTGAAATTGCATGAAATCGAAAGAAGGCGAACTTTTTGTGAAAAATCACTGTGTTCTTCTAGAAAACCTTTAATGATGTCCTGGATCAGCAGCATCTCAAACGCCTCCATACTTATTGCCATAAATATTCTAAAGAATGAACCCAGAAAGTAAAAAAGAAACTTGTTACTTGAAGCCTCACAAAAACATGCTGTAAATAAGCTTATTAGAATTAAGAAAAGAGAACATGGCGAATATAGGAAGTTTAATAATCTTATAGAACTCTCTAAAATCGACTTAGTTTACAGAATACTGGAGGGGAAAATGAATAATTATTTTTAAAGATAAAAAGTAAGTTTTTAAATTCCAGAATAACAAATTTTATAACTGAGGCCTGCAACAAAAAGCACAGTTTTTCTTCTATTTTGGAACACAATTTAATTTACTGAAACCGAAAAACTGCTTAAGGCCATCTCTTCATTTTTGTGAAACTAATTTTCTGTCTCATTTAGCATGAAATTTTTATTTAGCATGAAATTTCCTATTTAACTATTTAATTTCTATTAATCAGCACTCTGTTTCTGATTTTAAATATCTCCATAGTGACTTCCTACATTAATTCATTAATTTTATTAGTATTTCGAACCGGACAATAAGAAAATTAGAAGAATTGGGAGGATAAGTGGAAAAGGGTTGGTTGGCGTTAGGAAAAGACCAGATGATCATGTGAAATAAGTTTTATTAGTTTATATCGAATGGTGAGGGAATATTTCTGGCTGGTTTGAGTATGTTTCAAACATGTTTTCTGGGGTACTAAATTAGTATAAACAAATATGTTGTCAGATTCGATCATGTTTTGATGAGCTGAATAAATTCAGTATCTAACTTGCTACATGCCATTCAATTTACATCCAGCATTCAAGCATTACTATGCTTGTGTGATTTCTAGATTATGGCTATTGGCTATTCTTTCGGATATCTTTGTTTATATATTGGATACACGATAAAGTAAACAAAGAAACCAAGTGATTTCATGAAAGTTTTTATTTTGCTAACTTCGGTGACTTGGGAATCAAAACAAAGCATGGACTCCTCATAAGGTGTGCAGGTACGAAGATCTTAGTTTGAGGTTAATGGCAGAAAATTAATTCCATTTAGGCAATCTTGTGTTATAAGCGTGAACAGAAAACCCACTACTCTTAGTAATTCTGTTCATTAGATACTCATTCATCTGCAAAAAGAAGAAGAAAAGCTATCTTATCCTAACCTTGACACAGTTATTAGTCCAGTGTTTATAACTCTGAAAAGACAATCAATTCTAGCTCCTCGTTTAGATGATATCCAGTGAGTCAGGTTTGTTATTTCCCAGGACAGATCTAACCAATATTTTCTATTGTTGAGGGATCTGACTTTTCTCAGAAGGAAATAAATGTGTTTTGGCTGTACAGATTATTTTCAGAAGATGCGGCCGAATGGTTGGAATCAAAGCTAAAAATTTATCACGTGGGACCTTATTTCGTGGTGCAGACATCAGAAAAGGTTACTTATTTTAAAGAGATTAGTTTTGTGGTGTTCAAGGAGCTCATGAAGTGCTTTGAGTGGCTGTAGTCGTGCTGCATAATGGAATACATTTGCATCTCTTCTAGGAACCTCGGTGCTGGGAAGAAAACTACCTGATTTATCCTGGTTTTAAGAAAATCAAATCAAAACATCAAGGATGGTTTATTAGATTTTAAAATACTAACCATATTAG
This sequence comes from Nephila pilipes, assembly GCA_019974015.1. Classification (NCBI taxonomy): domain Eukaryota; kingdom Metazoa; phylum Arthropoda; class Arachnida; order Araneae; family Nephilidae; genus Nephila; species Nephila pilipes. The sequence continues at coordinate 1,347,501 of BMAW01042039.1, read as the reverse complement.
TTATGTGGAGACCTGCAGTATCTCTGGCGAGGATAGTAGAGTCAGAGAGCTGCATTGGGAAAAGTGGCTTTGCCCTTTTAAATACCTCTTTATACTCTGAGTGAATAAGCATCATCAATTCTGAAAAGTTTTATTACCTCTCATATTATTCTAGTTTAAAGAAGCAGTTAGTTAATCACTTACTAGAGATGAAATTTCTTTCAGATATCTACAGTTCCTAAGTTCCCGAAACTGCTCTGAAGTCAAGTTGAAACAGATAGTTCTCTAAACATGACATTCGAAAACGTTATCAATTCCCCACTTTGGAAGCCATAAAAACAGGGCTCTTCAATAAATGTAGTAGCAGTTTTGAGGGCCTATTGATGACTCTGACTTCAAACCCATCAGCGCAACTCATGCTGGCTGCTCATCAAAAGATAAGAGAACTTTCAGGTTCATTTCTTCATCCCATATTGACTCTTTTCTAGAAAACTTGGGAGTCTGGATAAAACCAGAATAAAAGATTCATAGGTTGTCTGTGATATCGAGGGATAGCACCACCGAGGAAGATGGGACATTAATATGCTTACTGAATCTTTTGGTCTCAAGAACGACAGTTCAAGAAATGAAAGCATGTTGAAACATCTAGAGAAGACGAAAAGGTTTCGCCAGGAACTCCAGAACGAAAATAAAATTACAGTAAAGCTACTTAAAAATTAATTTTAAATAATAGCTTCATTGGGCAAAGACTTTTTAATTCTAGTTTTTGCAAACCTCTTTTATTTCGAAAAACACTTTAATAGCAATTCTGAAAATAAGCCCACAGCGGACAATTTTTCAAACCAATAATTTCTGTGACAATTTGAGAATCATTAGACATCCATCTTTCTACAGGAACTGTGCCCCTTTTAAAAATGGTAAGAAGCATTTTACCTTTGCCAACTGAAGCCAACCAATATCAGTGCAAGCAATATCTCAAATACCGCTGGTGAAATCATTCGACGTCCCCAGTGTTATTCAGTTTACATATTAGAACATGAAAAATATCCCAAATTTGAAAAACTACTATTACAAATAAAAGTAACAGCTTTTTGACCAATAAATTAAAATTAATACTTAACAGTTATAAAATCATAAATATTCTGTAAGACAAATTACCCAGAAACACGAACGATATCAGTCCATAACAAAGCTCACCCTGTGCTGGATGTTGATGTTCTCAATTTTGAATGGTTTTGTATCGCGTTTTCAGAACCTTCAGTAATCTAAGGTATTTAAGTACCAGTCAGGACAGGTGTTTTACGTATCTTTTATGCAGTGGAACAGCAAAATAGATAAATTTATTTTGAAACACGAAGCAGAGGGGAAAAGGATTAGAAAGGAAAAGAAGTGGTAACAGAATATTACTATCGTTTGAAACCTCCACCCGCTGAAAAATGGCAATTTCTTCAGGGATTCTTGGAGGCCACCAGATTCTCTGAGTAAAGATCTACCACCTGGGTGAAATCCTATTTAGCCCACATGTGTCAACAGAAAGCAAAATGGGTTAAGCAGTGATATATACTGGATCAGTATCACTATAATGTAATCCTATTAGATCATCTTCTCTTTCAGAACGATTTGACTGTATGCACCATCTAACAGAATGTGGGCTAAAATCGAGGATCCAGCAAGGGTCTAAAGCCAGGGACATCCTTGCTGCGACCAGTCCACAATAACATCAATCATCTTCCAGGATAGCAGAGATGGCGCTCGTAAACAGTAACCAGAATACCAATTTCTGCGCCTTTGGCAAACGTGTCAAATCTAAGTCT
>BMAW01042039.1:1315773-1345683 GCA_019974015.1 Nephila pilipes | reverse complement strand
GTACAGAGCAATTGTTCGTTCCGAATGTGGTAGTCGTCCATTCAGGCTTACGTCACACACGATGACGAAAGAGTTTTAGAAAAGATCTGAGGTTTCCTCCGCTACATAAAAAAAAGTTCTATACAATTATACCTTTATAATAACTGTGTTTTGAAGGAAAAAAAACTCCAAGTAAAGTGAGAGGAGCCTAGAATTCATCGTATTTACAAAAATAGCATTCTCCTCATATAAAAGTTTCAAAATATGTAAGTAAATTAGGAATTTCACTTAGAGGGGTTGAGGTTGGTTTTCGAGCCAAAATCGCCAAACAGATAAATTAATGTTCCAATGGTAGTCGTCCAATTGTCGTTACGTCACACGATGACGTGGAAAGATCCTTAGAAATGCCCGGAGGATGAGGCTACAATGAGTAAATAGCTTTTTCAGATTAGAGATTTCAGTTTAGATATTGTAGAGTACTGGCAAATATTTCGAGGAATTTATTTCATTTATTAAAAATCTTTTATTAAATAATTTTTATATGTCCCGCACGCATTCACATCATATAAAAAATCAACTTACAGACCAACGTTGCGGCCAACAGTCACCGGATTCAATCAGACTGATTGTGGGTGAGAATCATCAAAGTATCAGCATCCGCTGTTAGCAGAAAGTCGTGACGTCAATGGAATATGTTACAGATTGATTTTCACTCAACTCTTTTTTTTTTTTTACACGGTAGATACGTTCCTTAGAAAACCATGCAAAAAAAAAAAAAAAAAAAATCGTGTGAAAAATACATGCAACATTGGTAAATTCGAGGATATGTTCCACAAGTTTAAAAAATCGTGTAAGATAGAAAAACTCTTAATATTTCCCCAAAAAAACGAGAAAAAAAGTAATAATAAAATCCGTATTATATATTTATAAAACAAAAACAATCAATTTTTATTACAAAAATAATTAAAATTAATGTCAGTGAAAATTCAGTCTAGAGGTACATACAACGTATAAAAATTCAAATTGAAAATAAGGAATAAAACTACTAACAACCATCCATCGCTACTGGATAACAAGCGTGTACGTTTTTATGAACTGGATCAAAAATGGTATCATCAGTAGATGTGTCAGATATGTCTAGCTCTTCGGCTTTGATTCAAATGAAGAATTTTGTTCGTTATTAACGGCCTCTGTTGGGTTTTTTTTTTGTTGTTAGCGGCTGTTTTTTTTTGTGGGGGGGGGAGCATCTCATGTTGCTTATATAATTCTTGGTATCCTATTGCACAAAACTTAAGATTACATTTAAATTTTAATGCATGCTCCATGTCAGAATCATGAGTAAGAAAAGTTGTTACATACGTGTAGCAAATTTCAAGCCCTCGCCAATTAAATCAGCAATTAATAGCTTAATTTCACTTTCAACTTCATCATTATCAACTTGAATCATCGGAATGAAAAAAATGCATAGAAATTTGTAAAAAAAAAAATATAACATATGGCAAGAAATTGTGATTTTATGGATATATTTCAAGTTAATATCATATTAAAACAATTAGTTTTTAAATTCAAGCAAATGAATATAGTCGAAACAGTGAAATGATGGATTTCCAATTGGGCTGAAAAATGAAATGCTGTGTTCAAGTTGAAGTACAACGATATAAAAAAAGTGATAATAAAATTCGTGTATTACCCGTAACTCCAGAAACAAGCCATGAAGTAAACCAAGTCACTCACAAATGTGTGGGCATAAAAAGACCGTCTTCTGATTACATTGTCAAAATTCGAATTAAAAAAAATTGGGGAGGGGGGATTCGTACTAGGATAAAAAAGTTCGTGTAAAAATGTATAATGGTGAAACGTGTTATTTCAAAATTGTATAAAAAGAGAGAGAGAGAGAGATGGGTGTATATTTAGAAAAAAAACAAAGAAAAATGAAAAATAAGAAGTAAAAAGAACTTTAACTTCACAATATATATAGAGTCTTGCAAGAATAAAAGTAATTCATTGTTGCTACCTAGAATTCTTGCTAAAGGAGAGTAAAAAAAAAAATAAGAATGTTATTTACTTTTTTTTACATTTCAGAGTGATCAAGACCCTAAGATTTTAATAATAAAATAACCAAGTAATATTCTAAATTTCATGCCTCAGTTATTCTAATATGTTCTATAGCGCTTTATTTTATTGAATGAATTAAATTGTGCAATAATATTTATAAGTAAAGTTTAGTTCTAGATTATTCAAGAATGTGAAGAAGTAATACAGCATTGCCTTTCTCTCCTCCTATGAAGTCCAATGCGCGACCTAAGATTCAGTCTTAGCTTCGTACCTGGATTGAGCGCAATAGTTCGATGTGGCTATGCTACGCCAAACAATGTGAAACCGTAATCTAGACCAGAATTTTTTAAGATGAAAGTGGCGATTCAAGATTGGGTCTCAAAACGATATGTTGGAGTCACGAAAATGTAATTTAGATACATGAATTTAAAGAAACATGAGCATCATTCCATTCATTATCTTTAATTTAATACGCTACATTTTTTGCACAATGCAATTATAAAATCATAATTCTGGCTCAGTTGAATTGTCAATAACTTTTATATATTAAAAAAATATCGCCATTATTATTGCGGAGTGGCTTTACAATTTCAGCATACAGACTGACTCTGTTAACTGGCCGTAGTCGAAGTCAATGATTACTAAACCAAGAGGTACAGTATTATTATAAATTGAGCGATAATATAAATCCCAGCATCTTTATGAATATTTTCTGTGTTACGCTTGCACTCTCTCGACATTATTTTTAATTATTACGAAAATAACTTAGAAAAAAAAAAGGGGGATGGATCTTTATAACAAAATTTGACCAATAAAAAATACCATCAAATACTAAATGTTCAATAAAATTAATACCAATACCAATAAAATACTAAATACTAAATGTTTAATTCAGATATCTTTTTAACTTCTAGTTTCTAAATTCTGTTTCAGGAGCTAAGGATTGCGACCATTGGCTCCGAATGGGGTCAGTGTCGTTCACAGGGGTCGTTGGAGAGATATAATGAGACATGTTTTCTTCTTCTTTTTTATCTAAAGCAAATTTAGGAGGCTTTGAAGATAAACCGCTTCCCCTATCGGACAAATGCAAGAACGAACTGAAAAATTTGATTAATACAAAAAATTATTGAACACGTATTTCTCCAAACGGTTCTTTTAAGCAAGATCAGTACATATTAAAAGTAGGAATTGGTACACATTATAGCTTTGTTCCCGAACCTTTTTGCTTCGTACAAGAACCTTCGTCTAATACTATCATTGTTTTTCAGTATAAAAAAATTAACTATAGAGGAGAGAAAGGGGCAGCGAATCGCGCTGTTTGAAAAAGTGAACTTTGGCGCCCAAAAATAGTGAAAAACTACGGACTTCGTTACTAATTTAAAACACTCACACACACGAGAGTTTTTTTTTTTTTTTTTTCATTTCAGAGGGGTGGGAAACGATTTTTTTTTCTTCAATAAGAGATGGTAAGCTAAGAAAAACAGACCTCCTGCAGAAACTGTTTCTATAAGCTAGAAAACTGAACTTTAATATCTAGAGAATGACTGTTTTCATTACATTCTCATGGCGAAAGTTATCACTCTGTTTACAAACCAAGAATAAAAGTTCTGTATCTATCTTATTTTTCTGATTATTTAAAAGATAATAATACACCTTTAATAAACATCAGACAAGAGTACAGCGGATAATTTTTTCATATCGGAAGGTCATTTAACATTATTTAAAATCTAACAAAGTTGAATTTTACCCAGGAAAATTTTATTTGTTATACTCAAAAACTGGACTCCAGGTTTCGTAAATTTTTGATATTTGAAACATAATTTTTGAAGTTTTTAACTAACTCCAATCTCTTCGTGCCAACTCGCTTCTGAAATTAAACGATATTGCAATCTAGCGTTTCGCCTATGAAATTTCGAAAAAGTATAAGTTAAAAAAAACATAACGTTAAAAGTACTGTCCATAAGAACTGTAAGTGATTGTGCCATACATACGGCTTCCTCTGCTTGGAATCAAAATTCATAAAAATACCAGGAACTACTAATGTGTGTGAGATTTGTTCTTATTTTTTATCCTTCATTTAATATGAACATATTCTTTTCTATCTATTCTTCATTTTTCAGTATATGTCCACGTTCATTTCAGGAAGTTGTTTAAGCAAATACGCAAACAGCTGAAAAGAATTACATTTTCTAGTTAAAAAGGAAGGTGGTTCAGGAAGGTAGTTCGTGATAGTGTTATTTAAAGCTAGTTGATGTTGTGGGCTGCCAAACACCTTAACACTGAATTATCGGTTAGTTTTTATTTGGCAGCCATTTACTACCCAATAAAAATTTGATTGCTATCGCGTCCAGTTGTCGTCCTTTTGCGTTGAGTTGTTATCATCGATGAAACTTGGATTCATAATTATACATTGGGAACCAAAGAACAACCGAAACAATGACTTGCTTCTAGAGAATCTACTCCAAGGACAGTCTCATCAGCAGGAGAAGATATGTCGATGATTTTTGGGATGCGAATGCCATTATACTCATATTCTAAGAAAAAGGGGGGGAAAGATCACTTGATAACTACCGTGAGTTCCCCATTTTTATTTCTATCACGGGTTCTTTTGATCTTCCCTTTTATACAATCTTTACCTTAGATATAGTGGAAGGTAGAGATTAAAATGTTAAGTTTATGTCAGGAGTCTGAATTATATTTACATATCTTCATATATGGGTGATGTAAATTTAAATTCAGATATTTGGAACCTGGATTTAAGTCTTTTAAAATTAGTTCAAGCATCAATTTTGAATTTATTTTTCAATTTACCTTCAGTTGATCATTCGTTATTTCAAGAAGAAGCTTACTATAGTTTTGTTTCTGAGAGTTAGATTTGTAACATAATTTGTATAAATAAAAAAGGGCTGTTCAGTTTTTATACTACTCCATAAAAGTTTGGTATTCTGACCTCGTAGTTAATAAAAAAGCAATCCAACTGTACATGTAAAATATACTTGTAAATATTTAGTCTTTTATATCCTCAGGGCCGGCTTGAGGAGATTTTAAAAGGTCGATGCGCGTAAGACCACGTTTGTAAAGACCTCGCGCCGAGGACTGATTTAACAAACTCAAAATAGTTTATTTATTTATTTTAAAACGTTTTTATGTATTTCACTTAGTGTGTGTGTGTCATCAAATTTTCGATCGTTAATTTAACCAACTTCCCATCAAGCTAGAGCTCCGAAACCGTGGGAATCGTTCTTATTCGCCTAACAAGCAATATTTAGACATTTGCGACAAGTTTTAACTAATATTTTCTGTAATAATGCAGTTTAGCCCAATCACTTGACGCGATTTCAAAAATTGGCGCCAAACTTGGCGATTTTTTTTTTTTTGGCTGAACTTTAAGTCCGTAAAACGGACCAGAATAGCCACTGTTGGCAAAATACCACCAAATAATTCTTGTCGCTAAGGGTAGTTGGGTTAAACTGCATTTCAACCATTTAATTTACCGGATGAATTAATTAATTTTAGTTAGTTTTAACGTTTTTATGTATTTCTCTTGGTGTGTGTCTGTCTGTGTGTGTATCAGTGTGTCATCAAATTTTCTATCTTTAATTTATCCAACTTCCCATTAAGCTAGAGCTCTGAAATTTTGGGAACCAATCTCACTTGCCTAACAATGCAATATTTAGATATTTGCGACCAGTTTTAACTAATATTTCAATAATTTTCTCTAATAAACTTTGCCACCATATAAAAACATTGGTTTTTATCTCGAATTATTTCTTCCTGGTTTTAATCTGCATATAAATTATGACTTTGAAAGACGATATTGATTCAAAGTAATAGTACGCAAAAATAAAAATAGATAAAAAAAATATTACTAATATTCAATCATATATCCTCAGGGCCGGCTTGAGGGATTTTTAAAAGGTGCGTGCGCATGATGCCACACGTTTATGAAGACCTCGAGCTTTGTACTGATTTGAGAAAATAAAAAAAAAAAATGTCTTCTTTTCTTTTAGGTTTCAATCTGAATATAAATAATGACTCGCAAGACGATACTGATTGCAAAATAATTGTAAGCAAAAATGGTAGTAAATAGCATCAATGATGGTCACTCGTTGAAATTTTGCGTCAATCCTTCGGAAGGACTACCCCAAGTACATTTTATTACAGATTTTGTCCCCTATACCAACAAAGAACTTGATATTCCAGATTATCTACGTCAAACTACTTTGGAAACAGCAGTATTCCTTTGAAAGCCCTCGAAATCTTCACTGATGGCAATAAAAATGAGCACACCTACTTTGAAAACACTTGCTACCTGTTTTACCATTTTAATAAGAAACTCTAACTACTATTCTATTTTTCACTCAGAACTAATTGCAATTGAAGAGGATCTTAAAGATGCAACAACCTGCACCACCTATCAAGATATCTGGATTTTGACTGTTAGTCTCAGTTTTTTCTAACACTCGCAGAACTGTCTACTCACTGATGATACATCATCGATCTATATATTGACACTACAAAACTTTCATTCTGCTATGATCTACATCTTCATTGGATTACTACTCATATTGGCATCAGCATAACGAAGTGGCTGATACCCTAGCTAAAAAGGGCACTTCAACGGCTTTGACTTCTACTTCCATAATTTTTCTAGAAATAATTGAATAATAATTCATAATATTCAATAATTGAATCTAACATCGACCTTTCTTGGCGTTTTCTGACGCCTCGTGACTGGTATGGTGGCAAAAGGCCGAGTGGAGCCATCATTTTTGAGGGTGATCGGACCCAGTAGATTGCAATATCAAGATTTTAGCAGTCACTTGAGGTGCCTCAAATTTGACCAGGAGAATAAGTTCTTCCCCGTTAGTAGAAATTGTAACTCTGAACAGTCTTTTCCCGAATATCTTCGTTTCTATCTGGGGCTTACCAGAGAGGACTTGACCAAGCGTAACCTTCTTGACTTTGACTTCTTGAGTGTTTTTGCATTCATGGAACTGATCCAGCCCATTGACTTTAATTAACAACAACAATAACAAGTAGTAAGCAAAATTAAATGATACAAATATGTTATGAAATATTCAGTTTTATTTTCGCAAGTCCCATACGTTTGTGAAGGTTTCACAATGAAGACTAATTTAACATAATCAAAATGGTTTTTTTTATTTTGTTTTTAATCCGAACATAAATCACGATCTTGAAAGATAATATTGATTGCACTGATTTATTTAATATCACAATTTGTCGTCAAGTTTTCCCTTCCCAAATAGCAATCTTACAAATTTTGTAATATTTATTTGAAAATAATGTATTTGAATTGCATTCAAATTTTGTTACTATTCCAGAAATTTAAATCAATCTTTCCAAAACCGTCGCATCTGCAGAAAGATCTTTTTCAAAAGTGAAAATAATAAGAATTGCTGGAGATGTAGCTTTAGTCAGGACCCATTTACCTCCTTAGCCATTTTACTTATTGAAACAGTATTAGCTAAATTAATTACTATATTATCAATATTATAATAACGTTATCAACGAATTTGCTATGAAAGAAGAAAGAAAATGGAACAAAAATATAATGTAAACTTAATCTATCAAGTCGTATACCAAACAGCATTTCAAAGAATATGAAGTCATTATGTTTTTTTTTTTTTTAGTTTATAAGCGATTTTTGCGTGATACAAATGTTAATTTTATTGAAATAATATGAATACTAATCATTTTTATGTACTCTCTTCTGACGATATAATTTTTTTTAATATGTAATAAATTATGCGCTCGAGCACACACAACATGAAATGAATTATTTTATTGCTCGCAATTTGTTTTAAGTGAACTTTGTACCGGTTCCTGCTTTTGTTCGGGACGGCCTTGTACATTGATCGTAATATTGTCTGCTTCTTTATATCATGTTATGTGCATGATTGTTAACCTTGAATAGAAACATTTCACCCATATCTACCAATAATTCAAATATCAATATTGTTTAATAATTTGATATCAAATCTTACTTCTAATACCAGATAATAATTGTATTTTAAAACGAGTAGTTTTTTTTTTCCATAAAAATGTTACGATTTCCACGTATGATGTGCCGGAAAAAGAAGTGGAGAATAAATAATTTTTCCTGTCTTACATAATACAATGGATGAAAAGTTGGTATCTTATCTTTTGAAATAATCGTATCCGTATTTCATAACCGTTTGTTTTAGAGGAAAGTTTATTTTGGGCGCAGCCTTTGTATGTGTGTGTGTCACTCCTTTTCAGATTTACTCATCTACCTTCGTTGTTCTGTTTGTCTTCGAATGGTTATATTTGCCGTATCTGACTCTCATTTCGCTTAAGTATCTTTGTGGATTCCCCCCCCCCTTTTTTTTAAAAAAAATTTCTGTCACTTTTCTTTTTTTAACATTACTATCGTTATGAGTTGTTTTTAATTTTTCTTTCAACCTTTTTGTTAATAAGTAAGTCTGTTACAATGTTTAGTGGAATTTTAAGCTTGAGTTGTTTCCCGTTCATTATTACTTCAAATTTATTTTGTTTTATTGAATTCGTGTACCGAACTGGCGTCATTTTTAAAGCCAACGTCTACCGGCCATTTCAATTTCGTGAGCGTAATATTAATCCTACGGAACTTCTACTACCATTCTCAAATCTACTATTTTATCAATTTGAATGCTATAAAGTGCACACGAAAAGGCTAAAAATAATAAAGGTTTCTGTGGACTTACACATTTTCCCTCCGATTCTTAATAATATTTTTATTCTTATTTTAATGATTCGTTCGCGCGCTTTCCGGTCTTCAAAAATATTCTAAAATATTTTCAAAACTCGGAGGGAAAATGTAATTCCTTAGAAATTTTCATTATTTTCGGCTCTTTCGAACACACTTTATTGCATTCAAATTGATAAAATAGTAAAGATTTGAGAATTATGTAGGAACTCCAAAGGGTTAACATTATGCTCACGAAATCAAAATGGCGGGTAGACAGGAATCTTAAAAGACATAATCATTCAATAAAGATCAATCCAAGATATTTCATCTCCATTAATTCTATCTTAGAATGAACAAAAATCAAGATCATTTACTAATGTAGATCGTATGTCTAATCGAGTCTTTAATTAAATATTAAAATTAAGAACTCTACTTATCTTAATGAAGTTAAATATTAAGGTTGATAAAATTTGATCCGATTCCTATGTATTTCTAGTGTCGGAATCCTTGTTAGGTAATTATTCTCTGAGAATATCACTTCATATTTGCTCTCATTCATAAAATGTGCTCATCGTAATCTCATTAACTCCTCTGTCTCCTATTATCTCTCTCTAATACCTCCAATCTCTCTATAGGATTCTTCACAGTGCTTATACAGTATAATGTTGATTTACACAAGTCACTGTTCGACGTATTTCCTTCATTATTTAAATCTATATCCATCTTAAATTCTAATTAAGTAGTCGATGAGTTCAAAACTCCAATTGAAGGTACATAACAGCAAGATAAAATACTTTTTTAACTACCAAAGAATGTATAAGGTCCCTCTCTCTCTCTCGAATACCTCAAAACTCAATCTTAGTTAACGTTCAAATTGTAAAGTCTTAGCTTACCAAACCACTCATTCTGATTCAAGTCCTTCTCGATTATAACAGATTCGACTCTTATTATTCTGATCATGAGTCGCTTCACACTACAATCAAAATATAACGGTTAGTGACAACGATTCACTCCGATCTACACACCTATCAGTATGTCGTTATTCTCAATCTCCCTTCTTTTTTTCTTTCAATTCTGTTTCACTTATATATCGCAATTTCTAATTCAATTCACTACACTTCTTATCTTTATCTAATTTGCATTTAATTTTTAGTTGGGGAGTAATCGCAATTGTATACAATTCAAATTACCAAAAAGTCTCGAAGTTAGAGAAAATAAGAGAAATCGCGAATATTCCGAGTTCACAACTGTTCCTTCACAAAGTACGGTTCTCAATTCAAATAATGTAATAAATTAGCTCCACAGATTAATTAAAAGGCTATGCGTGCTAGAATCCGTTGCATTATGTTATAAAATGCAGCTGATCAAAAGGACTTAAGACATTGTAAAGAATTTGCACGTGAAGTGATTTGGTTGATTAAGAGATGATGCTATTTCATAGAAGGAATTTTACACTGAAGTACTGAGCGAACTAGAGGAGGGTCTAACCTAGGGATGGGTAATTATTTTGCCAATTTGTCTAAGCAGTGGCCAGCGACGGGTCGCACCTTTTAAAATGATTGCATTCATTAGTTAACTTTGCGTATCAGAAAAGGTATAAATTTATCATAAAAATCAACAAATAGAAATTAAATAAAATAATGTCAGTTTTATTCAATTTATTTTTTTGAGTTAACTTCTTATACTCTGTACTGCAAGCACATCTAATTTTAAAATCAGTTCAGTGAGACAAATGTACCTTATCACACTTTACTAAATTTTTTTTAAAAAATCAGGAGAGTAATTGCTTGTTGAGACTCTCATCACAGTTGCAAATTAATGTCTGTCAAACAACATCTACATTTACTTTTGTTGATCTATAAGCAAGAAAAATCAAATTTATTCATACAAGGAAGTTTTTCAGTAGACAAAAATTTGTAAAAGTCAACTAATGTCACATCATTAAATATTTCTTTCACTGTGTGATCTCACTGAATGTCAATTAAATTCAAGCTGCAACTCTTCAAGTATGGCGTCAAAATCAGCAGTGATGGGATAAGAGAGCGAATCGAAATTAGGCTCAGTTTTCATAAAATCCTGAAACCTTCTTTAGACCATGTCTTCCAAAAACTTCAGATGATCCCTAATCTTAGCAGAAACACTTTTAGGCACTTTCTGCGTACCTAATAAGAAGAAATGACAAAAATTGCCTTCTCTTGCTTGACTTGCAAGTAGATCTAGTTTTCTTTTGAACGATTTTAGGCACAGGAATGAAATCTCAGTTCAAGGCGGATTTTTCCGACTGTTTCGGCGGACCACAAAAAATTCTTAGCGGGTCGCTATTTGCCCATCCCTGGACTAACCACCAGAGAATGATGTAACCACGAAGAATTATATGATCTTAATAGAGGATGGCATGAAAATTTTTAAATATGTTTTGGATGTTATAGTATATTTTGCGTACGTAATGTGTAGCATTTTCATAAAATTTATGTATTGTGTCTAAAAATTAATGATCCTATTACATCGAGATAAAGGGATTGATTATTCCAAGCAATATGAATGCTGAACCACACTATGGCAACATAACAGGACAATTGAAAAGTCCCCGGCCTACCACAGTAAAACACATTTTTATGACAAAATTAGTTTTTTTTATGCAACATAATTCCCTTCAAGGGTGATACAATGATTATAGCAACCCTCCAACTTTTCAATACCATTTTTGTAGTACGATTTGTCTTTTGCTTCAAAATAGGCCTCAGTTTCGGCGATCACCTCTTCATTCGACGAAAATTTCTTCCCAGCGAGCATTCTTTTGAGATTTGCGAACAGGAAATAGTCGCTTGGGGCCAGATCTGGAGAATACGGTGGATGAGGAAGCAATTCGAAGCCCAATTCATGGATTTTCGCCATCGTTTTCACTGACTTGTCTTGGTGAAGCAGCACTTTCTTTTACTTCAAATGCGTCCGTTTTTCGGCGATTTCGTCCTTCAAACGGTCCAATAATGCTATGTAATAGTCGCTGTTGATGGTCCTTCCTTTTTCAAGGTAGTCAATGAAAATTATTCCATGAGCATCCCAAAATGTAGACGCCATAACCTTGCCAGCCGACTGTTGAGTTTTCCCACGCTTTGGAGTGGGTTCATCGTGTGCAGTCCACTCGGATGACTGTCGAATGGACTTCGGAGTGAAATGATGGAGCCATGTTTAATCCACTGTCACATACCGGGTTTATTACGCTTGATCATCTTCAAACACTGCTCCGAATCATCAACTCGTCGTTGTTTTTGGTCAAAAGAAAGCTCGTGTGGCACCCCCTTTGCACAGAGCTTTCTCATACCCAAATATTCGTGAATGATATGATGTACACGTTCAGTTGATATCTTTAGAGTGTCTGCTATTTCATGCAATTTCAATTTACGGTCATTTAAAATCATTTTGTGGATTTTTTTAATGTTTTCATCGGTAACAACCTCTTTTGGGCGTCCACTGCGTTCACCGTCTTCGGTGCTCATTTCACCACGTCTAAACTTAGCATACCAATCCTTGATGGTTGATTTTCCTGGGGCAGTGTCCGGAAACTCGGCATCAAGACAACTTTTTGCTTCAACTGTATTTTTTCCCTTCAAAAAACAATATTTTATCAACACACGAAATTCCTTTTAATCCATTTTTTTCACAATAACAAAAGTTGCTTCACTCAAAATGCTATAATTCACAAACTAATGATCCGGCAGCTGTCAAATTTATACACGAATCTTTTGAGGGTAAGGGCTAACTAAAAGACATATGGATTTAATTCTAGTAGCGCCATCTATGTATCAGGCCGGGGACTTTTCAATTGACCTGTTAAAGCAGAGGAATTTTTTGAAAAGACTTATGCTATGGAATATTTTGCAGAGGAAGTGAAGTTTTTTTTTTTTTTTTTGTTAGAAATAAGTAAGTTGAATCTCCTCCAATATACAGTAAAATCCCAATCTAAGCTTAAAGCTCCATTCTTTCACTAAACTTAATTTGAATTTCTAAACATAATTTAAACTTTATGACCTGAAAATTCCCCATTCTGTATTTTCATTTGCACAATCGATTAATGATTGGTTATTTTAGCAAATTCTTATACAATTACTCGATACATTTCTTTTAAAAATTTAATGATTTTTAATAAGTATCTTTTCACAGTTTACTTAATTTTAAACTTAAGTTAAAAATTAATTTTAGTTTAAATATAAATTATAGGCCTCTTTTAAAAAAAATTTCAATGTAGCGCGAAAGAACAAGGGATGAAATTTGCAGATTTTACACTAAGAATTCCCTAAAATAAATTTTCTTTTCATTCTAGAATAGATAACTACGTTATTTATTCTAGAGTTGACCCCAATTAATCAAGGCTTTCAATATTGTAAGTAATTCACATATTTAACCAGCGTTATTTGGGTTTATCTCAGTAATAAACCCATCATAACTTTATAGGTTTTCATTTCATAAACTTGTAAAGTTGGTAATACGTAAAGTAACTGGAATTAAAAAAATTTTTTTTCATATCCTTCGTCATTCATTCATCCTTTTATCATGCAGAATTTGCTTTTATTCAATTCCTGAAATAAAAATACAAGGGACCATTTGTTTTGCTTAAAATTTTACGCTCGATTTGATATTCTCCAAAAATTAGACACTGTTTTAGTACTTTTGAATATTGTAATCATCAGCATATTTTGAATATTAATTTTTAATTCATTGGTATAATATCACAATTCAACTCCAAAAATTCTCTTTGAGGGAGAAACCTACTACATATCAGAAATATCTTATGAGAAAAGAAAAATCTCAGAATTATGTTTTCCGCTTTACAATTAAACCTCCTTGAAAGTCACGAATTTAATCGTTTATTTTCACCAATTAGTTGACTTTTCTTAGAAGCTTTTGTAGATACTCCAGTTTGTTTTTGAATTCGTTTATTTGATCGTTATACTGTGAATAAGTGAAACATAATAAGTTTTTTCAGCTGCTTTCACATATACACAATTCCCAAAAGATTGCTCGTGGTGCCATCTGTTGATACATTATCAAGGCTATCCATAAAAATACGGCGAAATTTCTCGTAGGCGGTTTCGTTGCTGAATGAGAGATCGAATCGCTACTTTTGCTCTTCAAGCACCTAATAACGGTCATTCATCCATTCAGATTGATTGAATAATAGGGGATATTATATGTTTAATTTATATTATACGTAAATTTGAAATACTTCAGTTTCAATTCAAAATCCCTTACCTGTTGTTATGCAGATATTTGGGTTGCGAGTTGCTGAGGGGTTGTTCTCGTAAACTCTCCATGATTCAGTAACATAAGATCCTTGAATAAACTAATATACAACTCTGGTGCGATGATAACAGGGCTACGGAATATTATTTGAAAAAGGCGTATTCGCTTAAAAATGTATATATAAATTATTTATTTTAATTATAACTTCTTCAAATAACCAAAATTATATGAACTAAAGTTTTGCGTCTTTTGAAATTCGAGGCTATAGAAAAAAGATTTAGCCTCCAATTAGACAATTGATGTAACTCATTAAAGGGAAGGACACCTCTTATACTTATCGTATACTTAACGCCGGCCTTCTTAAAATACTTTGGGGTATTTCAGACTCATTCCAGCACTTTATAATAGTCAATTTTATAGTAGAATATTCAATTACAATATTTTAAAGATTTGATTTCTGTAAAGATTTAAGGCCTCAGCTTGAGTTGGCTAACAATCATATGAATACTAAGCAGTATTTTGTATAATTTGGACTTTTTTTTTACCAAATTCTTGTTTCACACACTATAATAATAACAAACGTAGTAATAAAATAAATATAATACCAAACATCATTAAACTATTTTGTGAAAGCATGGTGAATAATTCTTAAGAAACGATTTTATAAAAGAACAATGCATTACTTTATGGAACAATAGTGTGAATTTATTATATATTTATTTATAAATTATGACAAAGAAAACAACCATGTTACATTAAAGATTTTTTTGGTTGACTGTCAGAATATATTGTGAATTTAAAATAAAACTGATTCTAGAGGAAAGCATAAAACATTTAAAATTTGGTGAACTTATAATAAGTTTATCTATCAGAATCTTAAGTTTATTTGAAGAATATATTTATCTAAATATTTTTTATAATTTTAAAACAATTTGTCAGGTTTTAAAACGTAATAATAAGTATAGCTTAAGAAGAAAAAAATCAAACACTGGAATTTTTAGAAACTGTGGTAGATTCTCTAGATCACAAAGAATAAAACAGCTTAATGAAAAAAATTTAAATTTTATTAAGGTTATGTTATAAAAATTAAATTATGTTAATTTTCTCTGTATTTGTAAATAATATTTTTATTTTGTTACCTATAATATTATGAATATGCAAAATCATAATTTAAGAGTTTTTTTCAAACAAAATTTAATTAAATCACCAGTATTAAAAATATTTTTCAAACATCTTAGACTATTTGTCTTTTTTTGAGAAATTAAAAAGTTAAAAAAATCTCTGATTTGATGAAATAATATTCGATGATATAATTTTTTCATTATCACTTGTTTACACATTAGGTAAGTTATTCGTCAAATAAACCTTCAATTTCATGAGGTTTAATTGTGTTTGAAGACAGGCGGCAGGCATCATTAAGATAAATTGTTCTTACCATTGAGTGCTGCCATCTGTTAAACGGAGCCAAAACAAATTTGACATTGATACATATATTAGTTTTGTTGTGTTGTGTGTAAATCAAAATTTGATTTCTACTGCTTAGAGTTGTCAATGTCATTTGGCGTCAAGTTGTTAACGTCGGTGAGACTCGGATTCATCATTTTGCACCGCAAATCAAGCAAAAATCAAGCGTGGATTTGTTTATGGTGAATCTTTTTACAAAAAGGCATAAGGGATATCATCGGGCCGGAAAAGTTGTGATGAAGAATTTTTGAGGTGCGGAAGGCATCATGATCACGAGTACGAGTAACTGAGACAGTTGTCTAGTGAGTCATGAGGCTTACTAAAAAGAAACCATTTTCAATGCTACGAGTGTCGTTTCGTGGAATTTCTGAGCATTTATTGAACGACCCTCTTACGAAGGTGAATCAAATATAAACGAGACTTTTTTCAAAAATATCATAAGATCGACACATATTTTTCATCATATTGCGTGTTCTTTTTTTTTTTTTTAAAAAAAAAATTCTGTATGTAAAATTGAAATCTGACATGTACGGAGTCAAATGCGCATACATTCTTCTACTTTTTTATTTCGATGAAAACCTTTCTTTAACTAACGCTTCCATAAGGGATCAAACAAATGGTTCTCCGAAGGTGCTGTGGCGACTGCTGATCACCATCAGCCTACTGCTGTTCTACCACTGTGAGAACGAGCCGGCTATTCTGGCAAAGCAAGCATGTGCAAACGAAGTGAAGTTGAAGGGAATTGTAGTCCTTCTACTACCGCTATTTAAGGTAGCATTGAAAGCAAAACAAGGGAAGGGAATGAGAGAGGAAAAGAATTCTGTGTTCGCTCTTCAGTCTGTCCTTCTTAACTGTTCATTTTAATGATTTTAAATAAATTACCAATATTGTTCGCATGAGTGTCAATCCTTTTCTGTGTAACATTTTTAACCTTCTCATTTGGAGTCAGAACAATTGAAGAACTCACCATGTTGGTACCAAGCTTTTGGGGTTGCTACAATGCCAAGTCTGGACTATATGAAACATGTTAGAGTATTGTCCAGTGAAGTCTAATTTTGCTTGTCTTACTTCAGTTGTGTAGAGTTTTGTATTGTCCTGGAGAAGAACATTGTGGATCGTAATCGAACGTCTTATGAACCGATATGCTACTTTAAACTTCTCATATTCATAGTAGTGAATAGCATTAACTGCATATCAATCATGAAGAAAACTGACGTGCATAACATCCTGTAAATTCAAAAACAACAACAAAAAATAAGTAAATAAAACACCCCAACAGTGAGAGCTTTTGTTTTAGAGAGGCAATTAAAGAAATACCATATAGAGAATAAAACGATGCGAAATGATTATTTAAACTTTAAATAACTTTGATAAAATTTACGCAATTCGTACTGTGTTGAATCAGCGATGACGCTTCCATGCAACGTTAGACAAAAAGAGAAAATAAATATTTACAGAGATTTCCTCTAATTACAAAGAAAGCTTAAGCATCTACCCCCTGATAATGGCGATGAATTTGGCAACCATTTTGGCTGTGAGATACTTGGAGATTCGGAAACAAAATGAAGTTTCTGGATTAGGGCGGAAGTTTTTATTGATATTTCCTGAATTTCCCCTATGATGTCCTATCCGACCGAAACAGCTACAAATACGGAGAGTTGTGAAGCCTGTGCGAATCTGTCGGTGACGTGGTGGAGCGAATATCCAGAAAAGTGGCTTGCATCTACCTGGGAGTCTGCCGGGATTTCCGGAAGCTGTCGGAGTTTTTCTTGGAAGTAAAGAGTATTACTTTGTAGATTTCTCATTGGTGTTAACTATTAAGTTGCTGAGCTGAAAATTATTGAGTATATAGATATTACTGTTATTACAGTAATATCTAAAAATTCAATACAAGAGCTGATTTGTATCTGTACTGCTGATCTGTGAAAGTGTTGTTTTTTGTTCCTGTTGAGTTTAAAATATATGCAAGTGTTGAGTTTTCTAATTGCTCTGGTAACCTGTACAAGTTCAATAGCCTTTGCTTCGTCCTTTCCTGGATATTTGTGAATAAGACTTTGCTATTACCTTCCTTGTTGGACTAGTTTAACTGCACACCCACGCGAATGGATTTTTATAATAGTATGTATTTTACCATAGTAGGTATTAAAGAGCCTCGTTTATATTTGATACTCCTATGCAATTAGAATATTTGTTTCTTAAATTCAGCAAATTATTAAAATTTTGCTTCATAATCAAGTTTGTATGTTTATTTATGCTGCAATTTGATTCAAGTAACAGAACTGAGTACTTAACAGCAAGAGTTACCATTGTCAGACGAAGTGGAATATTAGTCTTCTTAATATACGCATATTTAATTATACCTTTGAATTATATATTATTTCAGTTATAATTAAGATATTCTTTAGACTTTAAGTCTGGAATACTCGTAAGGCATGTATTAGATTGGAGATCAAAGAGAAGAAGAGTAATTTGAAAAAAAGTTTGAAAGTAACTGTTTGCATATGTTTGAGCACTTTAAAGGAGTATTTGAATGTATCAACTCAAAAAAATATCTTGAAGCAATTTTGAATCGTATTAATGCAACTACCTAAAAGAAAGACTCGGGAGTTCTTGAACATAGGGGAAATTAAACCGACTCAAATGTGGCAAAATGTTTTTCAGATATTGAGTTGTTTTAATGCTTATTACGTCAAAATGTGTATGTTTACACTTTGTTCCCCAGGAAAAAATATTGCGATTGAAAAGGGGAGTTCCTCTACTCTTACAACTGATAAAATGTATTTTAACAAGTTTAAAAAGATTTTTTTTTGCTTCATCATTATTTCTGCAATTTATGAGGTGTAAGTGAGTTTTTTTTATCTTAATTTTTTCTATTGTAGCTAATTTCTAATTTTATTGACTGTTAGATATTACGTATTTTCTTCTAATTTTTTTATGTTTCATCAGTTTGGAAATGGCTAAGAGGGAAGATTAACTTCCTACTGAAAGAAGATTCGGATAGGACTGGACTCCCAGAAATTCAAAGAGAATTTTGAGTAATGTAATCAGTAATTTTCTGTAAAATAATATTAACAGCTTTTGTTGTTATTGTTTGTTAGTTAATCATATCATGTAATGTCAGAAAATGAAGTTAAAGGCCTGTTAATGGTGTAAATACTTTGTACTCTTCAAAAGAGAATGGATAGCCTTAGTAATTCAAAATTAATGTGTTTCCTGCTTTATTACATCATAATCATTAATAACTCGGAGCATTTAAAAGCGTGATGCAATTTGAAACAAGTTAAAATACGTGTTGAGAAGGTTTACTTGAAAACTGAATCTTATTTTGTGTGTGCTTGTAGTTCTACAAAAATAAAATTTTTAACTTAAACTTCTGATGGAATTTTATTTTTATTATTATAATTTGACTGCGGTAGTAACAGATGCCATCAATCAATTACTGTTACTTAGAAAAAAATTTGAAAATTTTCTTCTTGTATGGTTTACTTTGAACAATGCAGAGCGGAGCTAAAGGAAGTCAAAATATGAGCAATGGTGCGATTTCATAAACATGTGAAAAACCTATTCAAAACTTTCTCTTCACTAACCTCGTGAACTTTTGGGGAATTTGAATCGCATACAATTACAACTCCTTGTTAACTAAAATGAAACATTATTGGGTAAATTAGATGAAGATGAGATGTGTAATGAATTGAATTTGAGCTAGAGGGATACATAAGCGAAATAGAATTTAAAGGAAAGTGAAGATAGATTGAATTGAAATGACTTCTATAGGGTTGGAGGGGAAGTTCTGTCGTATTTTAAAGAAAATATTTGAATTCATTTATAAAAATATGTGTTTAATATTAATCAATTATATATGCTCCGTTGTTTGTTACAACCTGTTGCCATCTTTCAGGTAACCTGTGAATTCCTGTTTTGTAGAAGTTCTCGTCCTTGGAGTTAAAATAGTCAGCATCTGCCTTAGAAACACTTTCAAAAGACTTGAATTTTTTTCCCTTTAGATATTTTTGCAGAGATCTGAACAGGTAATAATCTGATGGTGCAATGTCAGGTGAATACGGTGGGTGACTAAGGACTTCCCATTCTAACGCATTCAGTTTTTGTTGTGTCACCAATGCAGTATGCGGTCGAGCATTATCGTGGTGGAACACTATTCCTTTTCTGGACACTAATGCTGGCATTTTTTCTTTGATAGCTGCATTCAATTTATCCAGCTGATTGCAGTACAGATTCGCGTTAATGGTTTCCCCCTGTTTCAGCAACTCGTAGTACACTGGACCTTTCCTGTCCCACCACAAACAAAGCAGTACTTTTCGTTGATGGATATTTGGTTTTGGAACTGTTGCTGATGATATTCCTGGTTTGCAGTAAGATTTTTTTCTCTTAATATTCTCGTAAAGAATCCACTTTTCATCTCCAGTAACCAGCTTGTCCAAAAACGGCTCCACATTGTGTCTAATCAGATGTGATGAACACATTCTTACACGATCAGACAAATTCTTTTCCGTTAATTCATGTGGAACCCAAACACTTTGCTTTAACACAAACCCAAGAGATTTAATGTGATCTCCAACAGTTGTATGATGAATGCCAAACTCTTCTGCAATTTCTCGACTTATTAAATGTGGATTATTTTCCAACATGGATCGCAAAACATCATTATCGATCTTGGATGGTCGTCCAGGTCGATCACTTTCTTGGAGGCTCCGATCCCCGGAACAAAATTTGCTAAACCATTTTTGACAAGTACGAACATTTACAATATCTTTTCTAAATACCACACATAAATTTTTACATGCAACCGATGCGTTGCTTCCTTTTTGGAATTCGTACAAAATGCAGTGTCGTAAATGCCCTTTATCTACTGACATGTTTTTCACTTTAAATATCACAAGTAAATGATGAACGGTAAAAAAGGACTCCTTTTATATTATACAGCAGCTAAAAGAACAAAAAAAAATCCGAATGACTCACTAACCAGATGTTTTTTTTATTTACAAGAAAAAGCATCTGCCTATTTAAAATACGACAGAACTTTCCCTCCAACCCAATAGTTAGAGTAATATGAGTTAGATTTGTGATAAACAATTTGCAAGTGAATCGGACGACTGATATGGTAAGCTAACGCTTTATAACAAGAATGCAAACTAGAATTAACTCGGTTATGAGAGATTTGAGAGAGGAAGGTATCTTGAATGTACTGTGTTGTAAGCTAATGTATGGTTTAGCTGTATTGTGTTTCTCTTTCATATCTTCAATTTCGTTTATTCTTTTTTGAACATATTGACTATTTAATTAAACCTGTACTATTTAATTATAAGATAGCTGTAGTGTTAAATATTGAAGGAAATACGTCGTAGAGTGTTCGTTTTCTATTATGCGTAAGAATGATATTGTTATCCAGGTTAACTCCAAATGAAAAGACATGTCGAAAATCAAATGGTGTACTAAATTTCGACTCAACTCTGAAAAGAGCACGTACCATTCTTGTTCAGTTTCAGACAATGTGTTTGGTCTCATTAAATTCAGATTTTCCTGTGCGGCAAGGCCATAGATCAACAATAGAGGGGTTTCTCTTCTCTGTATGATGTGCCTTGAGACGCTTTTGCAAACTTTACATGCAAAAATGTAAAGCTTTTCTTCGAATGCAATAATAATGTCTAAAGAAATTTTTCTGACTGCCATCTGCTTATGTATTTCTGTATCAATTGTTGCATAACGATTCTATACAAGTGTCGTAATTTGTAGGCTGCTTGACTTGAGTCAATGAATATGGTAAGCATTATTTAAAATTGCTGTCCCAATACTTGTATACCAGTGATGAATAATGAATAACAAATATAGGTATGCTTTTATGCATGGAAAAAGGTAGTAGGACATGGACAAAGTAGTCAATTGGTATCCAAAATTTATACTACAAAAATTACAAATCCAATAATAAAAAGATTATGTAGCATTAAAAATAGTATTAAAGGATTGATATAGATTTGCAGTACAAAATAAAAAGCAAAAAAAAAAAAAAAAAAATTGATAATATAATATGTTGAAAGGAGAATAATTTTTCTATTATTTTAAACAAGAAATTGGATCAGTCTTCCCTCTCCTCTCACTAAACTTTAATTATTTAAGTACCAGGCATTTTGAACGATTACAATATAAATAACTCTTCATTATTCTCAGTAAAAAAAATATACAAATCATATCGTAGAAAGAAAATAGAAATGGTGCTTTTCAACGCAATTATGAAAATAATTCCTTGAATTATTTTAAAATTTTTTTCATTGTTATAGAAACAATATATAAAATAATAATAAATTAGCATGGCACCTGCAGTAAATAACAAGCATATACATGATATTGTGAATAGTTGAGGACGCAATGGACCTCTGAATTGAGTTGAGTTGTAAATAAGTTTTCTCTCTATTCCACTACGAAACGAATTCTCTATAAACCTGTTTGTAATACGATTGGACATACCGCATCAATCGCTTAACTAACGAGTGATAGTATATATAGAGAAATACATACGCAAGTTTTTTACGAGCAACTGCTACGCCCAGTCCTTCTACTGTCAAACTAAATGGTATACATATGCAAATCAATAGTCAAATGAATAGAAAGTTATTGAGTGATGATA
The DNA here is from genome assembly GCA_019974015.1 of Nephila pilipes. NCBI lineage: Eukaryota > Metazoa > Arthropoda > Arachnida > Araneae > Nephilidae > Nephila > Nephila pilipes. The sequence goes on along the minus strand of BMAW01042039.1, from coordinate 1,323,592 downwards.
ACCAAGTTATTTTATTTAGATATATGAGCACTCTAAGATCGATCCCTAACTTACTCTATCTGTGGATATTCCTCATACGAGGAGTCTGAACCTGACGTTCCATATAAAAATTTTTATAAATTAATTAATTTCTTATCTGATCTGAGTCAATCGGGTTCGAGTCCATAGTAGATTTAGAAATAAAGATCCGATTGACTGGCCTTATGTTAATGTTTTTTTATTTTGATTTGGCAAATTTTAAATTTGTCTGTTTAGGCACAATTCCTTCGTCTACAGTTGGTCTAGCCAACCCGAGGCCCACTCAGTTTCATTTTGTGGCCCCTGAAGCTGGGTCATCTGAACAAAAACTTGAACTTTTTATTGTGCATAAAAGTACCAAAGATCATTCCACTCGGAGTCGATTGCATTAATAGTATTACTATGGGAATATTTCAGTACTTCAGTCTCAACTATTGATCTTCCATATTCTTGTTCAGAAACAATTACGAAGTTGAGCTCATTTTAAAAAGCGCATGGGTCGTTTTGCTTGAGAGAGCGAAAAACATTATAAACCTAACCAGAAAACCTACTGAGGAGTTCGGGTGTGCATTACTAAACGCGGAAAGGGAATGCGACGCGCAGATCAAACGAAATAGAAGCAGCCAGTCTGTTTGCAAATATATTTGATCCAGAAGCTTTTGGTTCTGCCAGATTGACTGCTCGGTGTCTTTTGATAGCTAATAATTTAGCACCAGTATTGTGTTGTGACTATAGGACGGTTTTGTAAAAATACATTTAATTTAAAAAAATAATGTTTCTTAATTTATTGTAAAATGCTCTTGACTTCTCTAATGGGGCTCGGGTGGATTAGTCGCTTTCTAAAATAACACAGCTCACTAAAATATTTTTTTTACTCGAATTTTTTGTTCTAGAACGAATATCCTAGAAACTTTTTAATTCTAATTTTGTCAGTGTAATCAGAAGACGGTCGGTTTATGTGAATGACATATGGGACGTTTAAATATATTTTGCATTCAGTGGAAGAAAGAAATTTGAGAGTTGTGGAAGCGTGTAGAAAGCTTGCGATTATGGGTTGTATTACACATGCTTCTTTTGCCATCAAACAGTAAAGTCAATCGACCTTATGTTAAATGCTTATTGGGAAAAAAAATTTGCCAGCATGCGTTAAAAGTGGAAGTTTCGTAGTACAAAACTCAGCTGTGTGTTCTGAAATTATTACTCTATCAAATGCAATTGATGGAGAAGGTTTTAACAACATGTAAACGGCTGACATCGAAGAATTGATGCTAAATAGCTCTTTGGTTGAGGACGATTTGATCGAATTTATGACAGTCTATGATAATACTCATGATATCTACATAGACAGTGCATTGAAATTTCAACGTAATTTTAAGTTGCGTGTAGAAAGATATCAAGAATTATATAAGCAACTAGAGAAACCAAACAGAATTTGTAAAAAAAAAAAAAAAAAAAAAAAAAAAATCCAACTGAGGCCGTTAATACCGAACGAAATTCTTCATTTGAATCAAAGCTGACAGTTGAGCTAGACATATTGACACATCTACTGATGATAGAATTTTTGATCCAGTTTTTAATAAACCTGCACGCTTGTTATCAAGTAGAGATGAATAATTGTTAGTTAATAGTTTAACTCCTAATTTCAACTTGAATTTTTATATATTGTATATTCCTATAAATTGAATTTTCATTGTACACTAATCTAATTTTTTTATAATAAAAATGAATTGTTTTAGTTTTATAAATATGTAATATGGATTTCATTATAACTTTTTTTGCACGGTTTTGTGGGAAAATATTTAGAGTTTTTTCCTCTTACACGATTTTTTAAAGTTGAGGAACATATCCCCATATTTATCATATATCCCATGTATTTTTATACGATTTTTTTGCACGGTTTTCCAAGGTACATATCTACCGTATAAAAAAAGAGTTGGGTGTATATGGTGAGGCCCGCGGGAATTACATGCGTTTCAAAGCGGCCGTAAAGTCTTTGGGGCTATACATGCCTGATCTACAGGTTTCCACTTACTCGAACTAATTTCGTATTAAATATTCTACGTTGCTTACAAAAGCAATTTATCAAATCCATGCACTACTCATCTGTAATTCTAATCTTATCTACATAAATCTTATTTCATTCATTATGGGAGAGGTATCAGTTCAAACAATATCAATTTAAAATACCAAAATGTTAATTGAAAGGGGAAGCATGATAGAAACCACGTTATAAGACATCATCATTAGCAAATCTCTCGCAAAAAATATTTAAAAGGACTAACTTAGAAATTAGCTGCCGTACACGCGCACAAACTTTTAAATATACACTCGTAAAGCATTATATTTTAATCTAGTTTTATAGAAATAAGAAAATGCAAGGTAATCAACTTTAATTTTTTAATAGTACAGATTTTCTTTTATGGTGAGATGTGCTTGCAACTCAGACAAATTTTTCTCATTGAATTTTTTGAATTCTTGTAAAGAATATGAATTCTAACTTATTTTGCGTCAATAACAAAATATACGAAAGGAGCATATAATAATAAAAAATTTCATTGAGTGTTCCATGTCTCGTGAGATAATGAAAACTTATCTGATCAAATCACGAAGCCAATAAAGGATGGCATTGGTAAATTGTCACTGTATATATCTAGGTGGTCAATCGGAAGCTGACAGAAGGTTGTAAACTGAGAAAGGTCGGTCTTCTATTAAGTATAATTAGATACAAGAGTAGGCTATGAAAAATAAATCTCTTTATAGAAGTGGTCAACATTAGGGACTCTGCTATATTTCTCAGAAACAGATTTCAGTTTGTTTTTCTAACCGACAATGCACCTCCATGCTCAATGAAATCAAATCACCCAAAATGTTATGCAACTTTTAATGCAATCTTTAGGAGCATGACGAAAACCTAATGCAGCTATATTAGAAAGAGAGCATGCATCGTCGTGTTTTGATTAGCTTCTTCGACCTTAAGACAGTTTTCATGAATTTGCGAAAGTTAAGGTATCATGCTCTACGAACTAATAATGCCAGTTTAGCGAGATATTCTTGCAAAAAAATTAAGCTACTGTATATTTAAATCATGCGTCTCCTGTTACGTAATTACATAGTATGTTATTTCTTCTTTTTGTTATTATTATTTGTGGTTAATTGATTTAAAATACAGAGCCATCTTTGTTTTTGTAAATGTGTATCATAATTACATGTTATTAATTCTTATAAAAATAATTTCTATGAAATACTATATATATATATAACGTTTGTTTTAACAATCAAACATTCAGAATACATGGCCGAAATAAGATTTTATTTATTCTTGTAGACTTTAGTCAGGTTTCAGCCACCAAATGCCGAAGCGAAACACCATAAAAAATCTCAGTTGAACATCAGAAGAATGTGAGACCAAGAGAGGAGAGAATAAAAGAGAGAATTTCGTAATGTTTTTGGTTATATAGCAAGGATCATTCACAATAAACGTCATAGAATATGTTAGATGAATGAAGGGACTTAGAGGGAATTTAAATGCAGACCTAAGGTTTGGTAGGGATCATTCCTACAGGCCTGAAGCCTGGGAACAGCACTGTCAGCGAATTTTTATGAACGAGTGAATGCATAAATTAAATTTAAAAAGGAATGGTATCAAGAAATAAGAACGAACGCTTTACTTTTAAAAGAGAGAATGGGAAAAATTAGGATATATATATATATATATTTGCTTATTCCATTACAGTAAGATAGTGTAACGTCTGTGACATATTCACTTTCCTCGGCCTTCTTTAATGTTTGTTGGTCGAGCTACCAACTTTGACACTCATGAATCTGGACTGCCCGAGTGACACCTGATCTCCGATATGTCAACAGTTGGGGGATCGTGGCTATTTCGGCAGCTTGTGAAGATTGGGGAGATTCTCCGACGAGAAGCCGTTGGAGGTCGATGGCCCTAAAAGAGCATCAGTCCCTGCTTGGTTCCCGGTTCAGACGGACGTCTTGGTATTTCCTGTCACATATTTTTGTATAATAGCTGTACATAATCACATCAAATATTTTAAACTTAGGAATCAGAGAATTTACCTATTAACATAATAAACTATCTTCAAACGGTACAGCGGTTAATTATTGGTGGCAGCGGTTTGGATCATTTTCTTAAATATATAGAACTGTGACAGAGATACCAAGACGTCCGTCTGGACCGGGAACCAAGCAGGGACTGACGCTCTTTTAGGGCCATCGACCTCCAGCGGCTTCTCATAGGAGAATCTCCCCAATCTTCACAAGCTGCCGAAATAGCCACGATCCCCCAACTGTTGACATATCGGAGATCAAGTGTCGCTCGGGCAGTCCAGATTCATGAGTGTCAAAGTTGGTAGCTCGACCAACAAACATTAAAGAAGACCGAGGAAAGTGGATATGTCGCAGACGTTACAATGGTAAGTATACACAGTGTGCATCCAAATATATTGCGACAAATGTTATAAAAATGTGATAACACTTGTTATACAAGGCACCTGTGAACTCTCTGTTGCTGAGAGTAAGATGAATGCCATGCTAGAGTCTTCCAAGCTCTTCGCAATCCTTCCATCTCTAGCGAGATATTATGGAACGAAATCCTCACTTTTAGCAGTTTTGAGAATTCTTATAGTGTTAACGGCACTGAGCTATATTTATAGTACTTCAGTCTATATATTTTTCTTCTTTTTTCCCTTTTAATGAAGGATTTATTAACGCAAATGCAAGACGCTTCTTTTTCCTACCAGAACAAGGAATCCTATGACAAATATTGTTAATCTTGTTTCTTTTACGTTACTTACTAGTATCTTCCCTCCATTTTTATTACAACTCTTCGTGTTATATATAGATATAATACGTAATTTTATTTTTCAAAATATTTTTGCCTTCGTCCATTATTTTTGTTAGCTGCATTTATAAACTTTTATGCTCCCCAAGAAAACAATTTTGGAGCATCATTAAAAATCTCCTTTGTCTATGAGCAGTGAGAAAGGCATAGAAATCTTGTGTCAAAGCCTGTGAAAGTGATTGAAAAGTTACCACAAAAAAAGACGCAGAAATGATTGAGTTGATAAGGTTTGTAATAGTGCTGCTATGATTCGGATTAATGTGTAGAAGTATCATTACTTTCCAGAAAGAAAGATTAAGTATAAGAGATAACCTTAATGGTCGTTCTTCAACTGTCAGAAGGACGAAAAGGTGGAATATATTCTTTAAGAAGGCTTTGCTATTCAAAAATGACTGCTGATAGTTTAAAAACTGGATGACTGCAGAAAAATGACGACGCATAATTTGCATATATGGATACGGTTCTCTGTATCGGAACCAAACACTTCGCAGAATGAAATCTGAGAGCAAGACTTGTTTATCACAACTTGAACGAGTATTTCGGGTAAAAAGATATTTCTCAATCACCACTACCCTTCTTACTCATATTTTGCACTTGCTGATTGCTTTTTCTTCCACGAAAGGATATAAAATGAAAATTCGATTTTTTTGTTAACACATTTTTAGTTGCACTTTAAATAAAAAAATATATAATTTTCGAGCATTATAAGTAGCTGTAAGGAAATTTAACAACATTCCAAAATTTTTTATCCTGAATGGCATGAAGTTGATGAGAGATCGTGAAAAAATATTTTGAACAAAGAGGACTGTGTATTTGGGAAAATAAAAATAAGTTGTTTTGATATAAATAATTATATATTTAATACGTTTGTCTCGACAGTTTTGGATCACCCAAATATCAGAACGAGGTATGAAGAAATATATATGTATGGGAAACTGACAACGATGACAATTTTCGAGTGTCAAATTTATTTAATTTTTTTGGAAAATCTAGTAAAATTTGCTGTCGATTGTACCTTGTTCAAAAATAACTTTATAGCAGCTTTCTTAGACATCTATAAAATATTTTTTTCCATTCATTGATTGAAACACACTGCGCTTTGTATAAATTTAAAATTATGCAAAAATGAATCCAAATCTTATGAATTGTTATTGTTTTTCTAAATTTTTTGAAGAAATTTTGCAGTTTTACATATTATATTTATTGTTACGATCCCGAAATTTATTGTTTTGCTTCTCTGCAGCGGCTCTCTTAAGAAGGAAAAGAGACATGTACAAATATTTCATCAGTAAGCCAAAAGGAGAGTTTAGGCAATGATTCCTTTACATTAATTTTTGGATTTGGAGACCATTTTGGGGATTGCCAAGAAACTTGGCGACTTTGGTGACAAAAGGTAAATTCCCAAAAGAATTGGAATCTTGGCGAAATCTTGACTGAAAAGATAGCTGCTGACATTTCCTGAATTTTCCGTATTGCATCACACCTACCAAGTATAGGGGGGGGGGAATGCCTAGAGCTTAAGACAGAAGAGTCTGTCTTTTCAGTCTATTTAGGAGATCGATAGGGAAATCGACTAAAAGCTGTCGGCACTTTGAAAGGGATCTGCCGAGTGATTTTACGGAAGCGGCCTGCTAGGAACTGCGGGGGTCTGCCTTGGAAGTGCAGAGTATTACAGCAGAGATTTGTCTGCTATGCGAACTAATAAAGTGTTGAGCCGAATGTTGCTGATATAACTGTGACTGTCATTACTAGTGCTACCTTTGTTCCTGTTGTGTAGCTAATCTGCATAAATGTTGTGTTTCCTATTTGTGCTGTTATTCTGTCCAAGTAGAGTTACTTGTGAGTCGTCTTGTGCTGTTTATCTGCGAATATTTGCCGTTATTATCCTCGTTAAACTGATTTTCACTCGCATAAACATACTCGAATTTTCGTAAAGGTATTTATGAATATACATATTGTATGAATTTACAAAAATGAGATGTTGTATACATTATTTGATGTACACATTTTGTTTAAGTACTAGACTGGATTTTCCACTCGAATTTTTATAAAAATAATGTACTCCTTATGGAATGATATCTTTTGTTCTTATTTTTATTGGTTTGAATAAAATAAATGAATTCAAAATGTAAAATGTGTGAGAAAAATTACTTACTTGTTATACAAACATAAATTGAATTATCCCTCATATTTTATTGCAACAATTATAGCTATATTCTAATACCTATAAAAGAAATGTTCAAGGGGAACTCTACTCGGTAAATTATTATAAAATCTAAATATCTTCTAGCACTACCAAAAATTATTTACAAAATGATAAAAGTAAAAAATTATTGATATGTGGTATTTTGTTTTATGCAATTTAATTTAAAATAATTGTTAAATATTTGTTAAATTAATTAAAACTCAAAATTAGTATTTAGCACGAGTATAGTAATTAATGTCGTGTAAAGAAAGATAAGTAATGCTTATAGCCTATCTTTGAAATAGTGTAATATCTCAGATCAGTTAAAAATGGAATAAACAAAACTCGAGTTATTTAGTTGAGTAAATATAATCTGTTTAAGTAATAATTTTGGTTATATAATAGTTTTACAATAATCAGAATTTGCTTCAAAATCAATTTTTATCAATTACATTCTGCTTGTATAGTTAATTTTATAAATTTATATAAATTCCCTGCTTGCTAGATATGCTAAAATTATTTTAATTTGTAGTTATTTATCATCTTAATTTAGTTACTTGGGTTTCTTCTCTGTTACAATGGCCCCCGATAAAGAATCGCCAAGAGACCGACATATATCGCCAAAGTAGGTTATATCGCCAAAAAAAAAAAAAAAAAGAAGAAGAAGAAGAAAAAGAAAAGAAAGAAAGGGCTTTATGAGTTTGGCTGCAACCTTGGCGTAATTATAATTTGGTGGGGCCCTCTACAACATGGAAGTG